>QAOC01035789.1:0-52976 GCA_003255005.1 Begonia fuchsioides | reverse complement strand
TTAGAGATAGAATTTTTAGTATTACTCTCGATAACGCTTCTGCTAATGATGTTGCTATTGTTCAATTTAAGAAATTATTTCAATTAGATACTTCCCATAATTCTCTTTTTCATATGAGATGTGTTTGTCATATTTTAAATTTAATTGTTAAAGATGAAATGTCGTTTATTTCTCCTCATATTGAATCAATTAGATCTGCAATTTGTTATATTATTTCATCTAATATTCGACAACAAGATTATAAGAAATTTTGTAAAGTTGCTCAACTTAAACCAAGAAAATTAAAAACCGATGTAGATACTATGTGAAATTCAACTTATTTAATGTTGGAAAATACTAAGGCATATTGGTTAGTTATTTGTGCTTTTATTAGTGAAAAAACAAAATGTATTTCTTTAGATCATAGTAGTTGTGACGTTGCTAATTTATTTCTTGATTTTCTAAAACCATTTTATGATGCTACAAATGAATGTTCGGGAATTTATTATCTCACTACTCATCTAATTCTTTCAATTTTTTTAAAATTAACGGCTACTTTTAATTAATATAGACAAATTAATGAATTTTGTGATAAACTTGATAAAATAGAGACAAACTTTAAAAAATATTGGCTTGACATACCTAATATTTTTTATTTGCATGTGTAATGGACCCTAGATTTAAAATAAAAGGAGTGTGTTTAATTATTGATAAAATTTCTTCTCATTTAAGTATTACTTCGAAAATTAATAGTACTATATTAAAAAATGATATTGCTTATTTATATTCTTCTTATGAATTTAAATTTTATAATGTTATTCGTTTTATTCCTTCTTCACGTAGTATTTCTAATTCTAGTAGTGGCAGTGTTGGACCTCCACGAGATTTATTGAATGACATTTTTTTATGAACTAGATAGCGATGTTTATTCTTGCAGTTCACAAAGAAATGAAATCGATATTTATATCGAAACCCGCTATCAAATTTCTCGCGATGAGAATTTTGATATTTTGACTTGGTGGAAAGGCAGTTCCACTTCATATTCTATTCTTTCTAGGTTGGCACGAGATCTACTAACCCCTCCGGTCTCTACCGTAGCATCGAAGTCTGCTTTTAGTGCAGGTAGACGTGTGTATGATGATCGACGATGAAGACTTGCACCGGATATCGTGGAGACACTCATTTGTATGAAAGATTGGAACGACGCTGTCACGAGAGATCAACAACGAGCGGATGACATACTAGAAGAATTCCAAAATTTCGATGTCGAAGACTAGATATTTATTTAAATTAATAGTTTATGAAAGAAAAGAATATGTCTATGAATGAAGGTGCATCATGTATGCAATTTGTAGTATATGAGCTTTCTTAAAAGAATAGTAGTTAGTCTTCTGCTGCAGTTTTAAGAAAAAAAAAACGATTTCAGATTTACCATCATTTTATATCCTTCAGTTTTAAGTTTAAAAGAAAAAAGAAAAAAATTAATTAAAATAAAACGAGACGTTACAATAAATAAATTATAATTATTTATATAAGATAAAATTATTTATGAATATTTGGCTCGTTAGACTCGGCTCGTTAGGCTCGGCTCGTTAGGCTCGTGGCTCGCAGCTCATGAGCCGGTTTGAGTTGAATTTTTTTTAACAAAAGCTCGTTAAGCTCGGCTCGTTAGGCTCGACAGGCTCGTTAGGCTCGGTAGGCTCGACGAGCTAGATTTTTCCAGGCTCGGCTCCTTTACGAGGAAACGAGGAACTAGTGGGGCCTTGAATGAGAAGCCGGATCTTCCATCCCACTGCCACGTGGAAACGTTTCAGGCAAGTACAGAAGCTGGTGCAGTTCGTGCTACAGGTAGGGCCCGTCCTTGAATATATTTTCTTTCGTAGTATAAATTTAACAGCAGGGACTGGGAGTGGACAATAACAGTGCTCCACGTGCTATTTATAAATTAAAATTTTAAAAGTATGGTATGAAACAGATCCAACTTTGGTTTGGGCGATCTCCTTGGGCCAGAAACCTAGCTTCGACGATGATTAGTTGCTAATGAGTAGGTGGAGTGCAATTAGTTAGCCCGTAAACTCAGTGTGGTTGGTGGGTATTTCTTTGTTTGACTTGCCCAATCTGGGAGTCTTAGTTTTAATCCCGTCTTCAGATGTCTACGGTTCATCTCCCTTTCGATAGCTACTCGTTAACAAATCCAACGCCAGGGATGATCCTCGTGACATGAGCCCAGAGAATCTCGTGTCTAATCAGGCTGCTTCCCCCTATATAAGCTGCCACTGCCCCCCTTCAGCTACGCCATCCAAGTTCTTCACTCCATCCATTAGCGCCTTATTCGAGAATGGACGAGAACATGACCGGCGTTGAACGACTTTTCACTTCTCAGAGGGCTGGTGGTCCGGCCACCGTCCTCGCCATCGGGACAGCCACCCCTCCTACTTTCGTTGATCAAACCACTTACCCGGACTCCTACTTTCGCGTCACTAAAAGTGAACACAAGACCCAGCTTAAGGAGAAGTTCAAGAGGATCTGTAGGGAGTACTTTTCGACTTCAGATGCATGCACAAATTCTACGTAGAAGTTTATATTTTTTGCTGTATATAGTTGTGATATTTTGCGGGGGTGTAATGATTTCAGGCGAAAAGTCGATGATCAAGAAGAGGTATTTGCACTTGACGGAGGAGATTCTCGAGGAGAACCCTCAGCTTTGCGTCTTCGGAGCACCCTCTCTTCAAGCTAGACAAGACATCAGCAAGTCGGAGGTTCCCCGTCTAGGAAAAGAGGCGGCCATGAAAGCTTTCAAGGAATGGGGGCAGCCCAAATCAAACATTACCCACGTCGTTTTCTGCACGACCACCTGCATCGATATGCCCGGACCTGACTACCACCTCACCATGCTCTTAGGCCTCAACCCCTCTGTGAAACGCTTTATGATTTACCAGCAAGGTTGCTTCGCCGGTGGCACCGTTCTCCGACTGGCCAAGGACCTGGCTGAGAACCACAAAGGCGCTCGTGTTCTTGCCGTTTGCTCGGAGATGACCACAGTCATGTTCGGTGGTCCGAGTGAAAACCACATCGACAATCTCGTCGCACAGGCTCTCTTCGGCGACGGCGCCGCTGCTCTCATCGTCGGCTCGGATCCGATCCCCGAAGTGGAGAAACCGTTGTTCCAAATAGTCTCCGCTGCTCAGACTATTCTTCCTGACAGCAACGGTGCTATCATTGGCCGGCTCAGGGAAGCCGGCCTGATCTTGAGCCTTGTGAAAGACGTCCCCGCTTTGATCGCGAAAAACATCGAGCAAAGCTTGGTCGAGGCGTTTAAACCATTGGGTATTTCGGATTGGAACTCCATCTTCTGGATCGTGCACCCTGGTGGTCGGGCGATCTTGGACAAGGTGGAGCAGGAACTGGGTCTGAAAGAGGACAAGATGCGAGCGACCAGACAAGTTCTATCCGATTATGGCAACTTATCCAGCGCATGCGTTTTCTTCATCATGGACGAGATGAGGAAGAAGTCGGCGGCGGAAGGGCTGAAAAGAACCGGCCAAGGACTGGAGTGGGGAGTGCTATTCGGCTTCGGGCCTGGCCTCACCGTGGAGACGGTGGTTCTGCGCAGCGCCGCCGTTTAGATGGCGACGAACATACAACAGGAATGTCGTTGCTTCATCTCGTAAACCAAGTTTAAAACTGTCGTCATGTGTTAACGAATAATGCAAATGTATTTGAATTTCAGACTAAATTTCACAGAATCACCATAAATGTTTAGAACAATCACTTCTACTTATAGGCCCCCGTTTTAGGTAGTCCAAGAAGTCATGTTCCATGGCCCGACCCTTTGGGCCCAATTGACTCGTCTACTAGGTCAACCAACCCACAGGCCACATGGCGCACATGTATTTTTCAAATGTTTTAAACATTAGGACCCTCTCAATTATTCAGTAACACAAGTACGTGACATTAAAACAAATGGATAAGGAAACTCCTTCCTTCCAAACGTATTTGCTCTCCCTCTTACAACAACGGGATGCAGGCAGTTAACTGAATAGAACTACTCTTTCTCTCGGGTGGACCCAAAAACCGACCAATAAATCAGAACCAAAAAGTTACTGTCTGTATCATTGTAGACGATGACCATGGTTTCCACAATTTGAGCGTCAATAGTCCATTCCTCCCATACCACCACCACCCATTGCTGGAGCCTCTTTGTCGTCCTTCGGGAGTTCTGAGATGACTGCTTCGGTTGTTGTCATCAAAGATGAAACACTGCATGTCAAGATTATATATCACGATAGGAAGTGTCGATGAATCCATCTCTACAAAATGTATTGACTTCGGGTGGGTCTATTACCTTGCAGCATCAACTAAGGCAGTTCTAATTACTTTCAGTGGATCTATTATTCCAGCCTTCACCATATCTACGTATTCACCTGATTATGTACGTTAGCCATTAGTCACTTGACAAGCGTAGAGCAGCCAAAAACATAGAACCATCATTAGCAAGTTGGTATGAAGAAAAGAATGAGAAGACGACTGACCTTTGGCTGCATCATAGCCGAGGTCTGGGTTATCTTGCTCTAACAGCTTTCCAACCACAACAGCTCCCTCAACCCCAGCATTGGCAGCAATCGTGTGCACAGGGGTCTGCAAATAATCATCAACTAAAACAATTAAAATTAAAGAACAATGCTTCTTTGTTTTCTCGGTGGTAGAATTACAAGAATACTCAGTAAATAAGCAGTTTATAGGGGATCCTGAAACCAAATGTGTAAAAAAATGCTATGGTTAGAGCATTTGTCTCAGTTTAACAGGAATATAGCACTATAATGGACCTTTAGAGCATTTTGAATAATCTGGACTCCTATTTTCTGATCGAAGTTAGCAGTTGGGAGATTCTCCAACTCTTTCGACGCATATAGAAGAGCAACACCACCCCCTGCACATAATGATGCAATCAGACATTCAGATGTGTTCTGACCTTCGGATGCGTTCTCGACAACAATCATCAAAAGCCAAAATAGAAAAAAAGAAAACTTTACCAGGTACAATGCCCTCCTCTACAGCTGCTTTGGTGGCATTCAGCGCATCTGTTACTCTATCCTTCTTCTCACCAACTTCTACTTCACTGGCACCTCCTATCTGTAAAGGGGGGAGAATTTTCAGTACATCACGCTTAGAAAGTTTAGGAGTAGCTTGAATTATAAAAGAGGTACAAGACGCACTTTTAACACAGCCACTCCACCAGAAAGCTTAGCTAATCTCTCTTGCAACTTTTCTTTGTCATAGTCGGAAGTGCTCGACTCTATTCCAGACCTTATCTGCATAATCCATAAAACAATAAATCATTAAAGCATGTATGAATCATAAAGCATAAAAAATAAGAAATTGATATTGACCTGTTCACATCTTTCGTCAATGGCCTTTTTATCGCCAGCGCCATCAAGAATAACCGTGTCATCCTTGGAAATAGTGACCTATAATGTAAAACAGAGTAGTCCATGCAAATAAGTACCTTACATTTCAACTTATGGAGAACAAGAATTATCCATTTAAAGCTTCAGACTGAAAAATAGAAATACTCAATTTCGGTAAGTAAAAACAACCATAAAAATGAAGTTAAAAAATGAGCATCGCAGTCAGCCTCACCTTCTTGCAAGTACCAAGCATATCTAGGTCCACTTTGTCGAGATTAAAGCCAAGCTCTTCAGTAATAACCTGCATGATATTAGTACAGGAATTAAAGGGAAGGCACAGAGAAAAATACAAGTCAAAATTTCCCAGGAGAATAGCTTACATCACCCCCAGTGAGCACAGCAAGGTCCTGGAGATTGGACTTCCTGTTTTCGCCAAAACCAGGTGCTTTGATAGCACATACCTGAGGCAAGAATGTAATAAGACGAGAATTCACAGGAAGATATTGCTAAATGACCCTACAGGCAAAGTGAGAGCAACCTTGATTCCTGCACGAAGTTTATTTAGAATAAGGGTGGCCAGTGCATCACTTTCAACATCTTCAGCAACAATGAGCAAGGGCCTTTGTCTCTGAAGGAGAGAGAGAGAAAAAATTAACCAGCCATATTAACGAAGCACAAGAAATAGAAAAACAAAGTACGCCAAAATGTTCACCTTCAGAGCTAATTCTAAAACTTTAACAACTCCATTGATGCTGGATATTTTCTTTTCGTGGATCAGAATAATGGGATCTTCCAATTCCTGAAGAAATGCAGTAAAAAATAAGGACTGCAGATCATAGTATCACACGATGCGGGAAAAAACTGCAAGGAAAAAAATTACTTACACATTTTTGGTTTTTTTGGTTTGTAATGAAATAAGGAGATATGTATCCCCTGTCTAATTTCATTCCTTCCACAACTTCCAATTCATTATACAATGTTTTTCCATCCTGCAATATACATTATAGTTACAAGGGCTTGAGCACACTAGAAACAACAATATACTAGACCTTTCTGACATATAGTAAAAAAATGAGCAAGGAAACAAGATCTAAGTTTTCTTTTTGAATTTCAGAATATGTTACAATTTTTTAAGCCGCTTGCTTACATAGGCAGAAATTTACCATATAGAACATGAAACTCGCTTAATTCAAAAATAATAAGGACAAGTTAACATGCCAAAAACTGCCAGATGAAAAAACAAAACATAAAAACTCTTACAGATGAGGTATGAATAGGGATCCATGATTAGCATAACAACAGACAAGAAAATGTTACTTATCAAAAGCAATTCACTTACTGAGATCGTAATGACTCCCTCTTTTCCAACTTTTTCCATAGCCTTGGCAATCAGCTCACCAATTTCCCTTTCTCCATTTGCTGATATTGTTCCCACCTGTAAGAGTCCAATTATATATTGCTAGTCAGCATACTGAGAATTGAGCTAGATTTTTTATGCCGCTTACACTATAATGAAGCTAGGAGAGGATTTACAGGAAGATTAAACATACATCCGTACCAGAGCTATCTCTTCAGAGGATTTACAACAAGATTAAACATATATCCTTACCTGAGCTATCTCTTCAGACGTGCTAATCATTCTTGCTCTGCTTTTTAAGTTTGTTACTACAGCATCAACAGCCATAGTGATTCCTCGTCTCAAGTCCATTGCATTCATCCCTGCAGCAACTGACTTGCACCCTTCAGCAAATATTGCACGAGTAAGGACAGTGGCACATGTGGTTCCTGCAATAATACATAAGTTCAATACAAAAAAAACATTGATGCACATTCATATAAGGAAAAGAATGATGCACAAAAAACCATACCATCGCCTGCCACATCATTTGTTGCATTAGCAACCTGTTTAACCAGGCTAGCGCCGATATTCTTGACTTTATCTTTGAACTCAATGCTCTTGGCAACAGTTACACCATCTTTTGTCACTTTTGGAGCCCCATAGCTTTGTTCAATTACCACATTACGCCCCTGCAACAGATAATCAACGCATAAGACACAGATAAAAGATTACTTACTGATCACATATCTCCAACATTAGTAAGGGTAATATAAAAAGTCAATTCTTATTGGAGAGAGCTTGCTTTAAATTAGTCGTTTTCCTTTCCCTTTTATTTCAAAGGGTTCTTCAGTGCCTTTGTATTGTAAATTTTTTCTTTCAACGAGATAGTTAATCAAAATATTGTCGAATAAAGGAAACTATTTGTCAATTTGTATCCATTAGATCTGGTTATAAAAATAATAAATATACCTTAGGGCCCATTGTAACTTTAACTGCTTCTGCAAGTTCCTCAACTCCCTTAAGCATGAGAGCTCGAGCCTCAACGCCAAATTTAATGTCTTTGGCTGCATAATTTCTATTCCAACTCAATCTACTAATGACCTAATGAACATGAACAACAACACAGAAGTTGAAAATGATTAAAGGGAGAAGAGTGGAGAGTTAAAAAGAAGAGACATAATTCTGTAGCACAAACAAAATTATTTACCGATACTAACCTGAGAATTAATTCTTGCAATCCTACACAAGAAAAACATCAAATGAATGAGAAAACTTGAATTAAATCCAGCAAATGGAAATACGCCATTGATCTTAAATGCAACCAATCAATCCGAAATTGTGAACAAGAAATGTGATTCTCTTTCTTCGTGATCCAAAATGCAAAGCGGGGAAGTGGGCGAAAGGAAATAAGGGAAGCCAAGCGAAGCAAAGGAGACGTACCGAGCTTTAGAAGCAACAGTTGAAGCGAAACGATACATGGCTATGCAAATGAAGCTAGAAGAATATGAAGCAGAGAGAGAGAAGTAGAGCAGAAGAAAGCCTGTAAGGCAGAGGAAAGCCTGTAAGGCAGAAGCAATGCAGAGAAACTGCAGGCGACAACTGGTAAGATTTTAAGAGGGAAGAAGAAGACTCTAGAAACAGCTTAACTATTGCCTAGGGTTTTAGGGTTTACGCTTATTCCTCTTAATTATTATTTAAATTAATTCGTTAAATCACATTTTTTAGTAAGAAGAAGGGTATTTGCTTATTCTCATTATTACATGTCCGTCCGACCTATTTTTATAGCAAATGAAACACAAATTAAAATTTATGATTTTTAATTTTTAAAATTGATCTTTTTAACTTAGTTTTATTTTATATTTAAAAAATAAAATTATTATCTTATTATATTTATGTCGAGTTTCAAGTAATTTAACATGTTTATAATTAATTTTAAGATTTATATTGAATTTTAATATGGTTTGGGTTGGATTTTACTCAGTTTTATAATCGGTTCTGATTTCACGGGTTTTTACTCTTAAAACCAATATCGGTCTATAAATCCATAATATTGTACGGATAGTTTCGAGGACTTTACAATGATCTAAACATCGCTAACATACTTCAATAGTATTTTTGAGAAGTCTATTTTTGCGATTTAAGGTTAGAGGCTACTTTTGCGTAAAATTTTCTCAATCGGACTCTGAATGGGGCCTCATAATTGGACCGGGCTCGCCCAGTGAAAGAACATCCCCGGCCCAGGTAAAGGACCAGTAAAGCCTCAGATGGGCCTTCGTAAGGCCCACTCCATCTTCTCCCCCGTCCTTTGTTGCTACAGCCAAATCCTTCTCTATTTTGTCAGCTGAATTTATTCTTCTAGTTTATGGTTATTATAAGGTTGTATCCCCCCTAGATCATGATTTTCTGCTGGATGAATGAACTGGAGCTTAAGAATTGGATTATCAACCCAGCCTCCTTCAATAATTGCCATTAGGGGCGTCACTGTATGTGCTTCTCTGCCTTTGAACATCCAGATTAAGACCATGAATCCATATATTGCTTCTAGTTCTAATGTCATATTTGAATTCTACGATTACTCTCAATGGATTTATGCTCTGTTATTCAGGTTGAATTGGAGTCTTAAGACCTTGTGCTCGGGGTCAACCCAGGGTGCAGTTGTTCCCATGCCGTAGTCTGTTTCAGTGTAGCCGTGGTCATACCGGCTGCTGAACATCCAGGCATGGATCAAGATGAGGAACAAGAGAGGACTGAATGTCTATATTATTATGAACGCGCCTCCAATACTCAGCCTCCACTAGAGGTGTCATTCGAGCGAGCCGGCTCGGCACTGTAGCAATCTGATCCCGACTCGTTTTGCTACAGTGTCTAGCCGAGTCTGGCTCGAGCCGAAGCTCGAGCCAGTACCAAGCCCGGCATGTCGGCTAGCTCGAGTTGGCTCGTGAGCTCGGCAACACCGAGCCAATCGAGCCAGCTCGCGGTAGTGCGGTCGACACTTAGTGTAATATCGGTCGACACTTAATCGACATTTTAAATTTTGTATGTCGACCGCATAAGTAGGTGGCGACCGCTTAATGTTCCAGAATGTTTTAGGTGTCGACCACGTTTATATATGTCGATCTCAAAGTATTGTCGTTAGTGAAAGTGTCGACCGCCGATATCAAAGGGTCGACCGGTAGACAACAAAGTGTCGACCGACGTTGTAAAAAGAGTCGTCTGATATAATGTAACAGCTAGAATTTCCATATTCAATGGAAACATCCGATCGACCTTGGAAATACTGCAGGTCGACCAGAGGTAACTGTTATGAGGGAATTCTATAAATTATAAGAGTTAGCCGAGAATTTCTTACCCGAGAATTTCTATAATGCTTCCCTTGAAAGTTATTATTGGCCAGTTTTATTTTGGATAATATTTCATATGTTTGAAATTTCTGATTCAAAAGAGAAGGTAAAAGAATTTATGCATGTTGCGATGTTTCTAATTGCTTGATATATTAATTTGTTTGATGCGACACATACACTATTGAAGGCAATTGAAGGATTGAATAATCTGAATTGAGGGAGATTTTAGATGATTTGGTGGTTGCTAAACTTTATTGCTTAAATTCGTAATGATATAAGCGATGGTTGAAAATATGTTATCTTTTTGTTGACTAGTTTTACTTTGTTTTCATTTTGCTTTACATTACTCGAGGGTGGGCAATTGATTAAGTTTGGAGATGTTGTTAAGTCTTGAAAAAGACTTAATTATGTCCATCAAATTTATGAAAATTGTTAAACCTTAAGTAATAAATTGAAGAATTTTATGCTGGAATCTGCAGTTAGTAAAATCACGTTAATTTTGGCAATTTCAGGAATTATGTTATCTGTTCGATTGGTTTCCTTTTATGCAGCGATTATGCTGGATAAGAATGGAAAGCGGGAGCTGAAAAGAGATAAGATCGGAAGGATTTAAATGACAAAATTACAAGATTAGAGAGAAAATAAAATCCCCACAAATCAAGAGATTTCTAATTCGCTTTTGGAAAGAGAAGAAAATCTCCACAAATCAAGGGATTCCTATTTCGGTTTGGAAAGAGAAGTTAGCTGCCACAATGTTAAATAGAGAGCCAAAACCCGAAGGAAAAGAACGAATTCAGATCGGGGAAGAGAGCCGGAGATAGACGGAGACGCAGCCACTCCGTGCAAATTGAAACGGATAACCGGAGCCGATTCAAGAACTTGCGGGGCGCCACCGGTGAATCCGTTTATATCTTTTTAGCATGTTGTAATTATGTTTATCAAACATATTTGCGTTGTTTTTAATTCATGAGCTAAGTTTTTATTATGTTGGATTTGGGAGGTACCCGTTTACGATTTCTCAGTTTTTAAAGATTTGATTAATTTAACTAGATCTTAATTGTTTATCGTGTATAATCTAGACACCACAGTTATAACAAAATTAGTGAGATCTAAAATGTCATTAGAAATCACATAGAAATTAGTTAAATTACTCGGTTTGTTAATATTTGTTTTTAAAATTTTAACAAAATCGTTTTTGTTTAACTTAAACGATAGCTCGAGGGTAAATTATTAGGATCTGTAATTAAAATGTATGGATCTCATTGTTCTTGCCATAAGATTGGAAGAATGTGAGAGAAGAACCGAATCGGTAGGCGACGCCAGCCATCGATTAATTCGAATTCTTTTTCGTCAAAACGTGTTGCAGCCGGCCTTGCAGCACAGGCTTACAGCTGTGAATGAATAAATGGAGAAACTCGAATCTAACATTCATTTTTACTGAAGTTTGACTATCTTCCCTTATTTATTTTAATTACATTTATTTATAATTTTATCCATAAAACTATTCAAACTTTTTATCAATTTTTAATTAACTGTTTTACACGTATTCGAAAAATATTAAATTTCATTATCCTCATAAGATCGANCTCTTATTTATTTTAATTACATTTATTTATAATTTTATCCATAAAACTATTCAAACTTTTTATCAATTTTTAATTAACTGTTTTACATCGTATTCGAAAAATATTAGATTTCATTATCCTCGTAAGATCGATATCTTTTATATTACTTGACTGTGCATTTATAATTTTTAACAACACATTTGCAACCTACAAGATCTTTAGTTTCAAAGAAGGAGCGAGGTGGGATTCTATGAGATGAGTTGAGGAGAAGGTTTTGAATACAATGAGACTGAGATTCGTATTAAAAAGGAAGTAAAAAGAAATACAATTTATTTCCAACGCGCACACAGATTATCCAACAGTTTGGACTATTTTATGTACTTTAACGGTAGAAGAAGAAAACAGACAGCTCGGATTTCCGGAAAAACCCAGGTTGGTCACATTATAGAACAGTAGGTGGTGCCAGTGCTTGCTTGCTCTTTGAGTAAGGGACGGCTGTTCATCATGTGGAAGGATCCGTCTGCTGTTCTGAAGCTCAACAGCTCCCGGAGATTGGCCTTCTCTTCGCCGGCGGCGGTGCTCACGGAGGAGATAAAATCCTGGGCTGATTCTTTTGTCTGGTTTGGCCAAACGTCGTGGCAGATGCCGGTGGTCTGTTGAAGTTGCTCCATCTCTAGCTCTGATCTTCTTGGGGGAACCTGGGTTTTAGTTTTTGGAGAGAATGGAATCTGAGAAGGGCTTAGTGATGGGTTCGGTTCCATATCAACCCCATTATATAGGGCTCAAAGGTGGGGACAATTCAACGTTCCGTCGGAGAAGACGACTTTCTGGCCAGAGATCTGATCCGATCAGCCGCAGCTCATATCGCCGCATCCAGAATCCATTCAAGGTATTTAAAAATTAGGATTTAAAGCGGCTTCATTTGACTTTGGAATAATCTTCATTTGACTTTGGAATAATCATCAACTCTGAGTCAAAAGGATTATCTATATTGATATCTAAATCGCCAATTGATAATTTAATTGATACTTTTTGTACATTCTGTCGGAGCTTGGAAACTGAAATAGTTGGTCGATTCAATTGTTTATAGCATCGGCTGCACCTTATCCAGAGCAGCAGAGAAGAAGAAAGAGTTGGACGGCCGGAGAAAGCCTGGTTTCTCACATTATGCTTGATTCCTCTTTGATGGGCGGACCCATCTCCGTCGCGAAGCTCAAGAAGTCCCGGAGGAGTTTGGCCTTCTCTTCGCCGGCGGCGGTGTTCACGGAGTCGAAATAAACCAGGCCCAATTCCTTTATCTGGTTCGGCGATGAAGACGACTTCCTGGTCAGAGATTTGGCCTGCGTGGACCACCCTGTCTCTTATCTCCATTGTTCAACGTCAAACATGGCCAATTCGATCAAGTTGGAAATAAATTAGACAGTGATTGTGGCTTGCATTAGTTCTTGACGTATTATTTCACGTAAATTTAATGTAGTTTTATATAAGTTTGGCCTAATACTTCTTAATTAACGCATCCATACAGTAATTTGACAGTATTGAAAAAAAATACTCGCTAAAAATAAAAAGAAATAAAAAATGCATGTATGTGCGCAATGCGGTGTCGTTTTAGTCCACAGAACATGCCCATTTGACCGAAGAACTTGGTTTATGGCTGTAAGTTAGGTGTAGCTTAAGTTCTCCGCCGAGGGGCTGCGTTGAACTCGACCGCTCCCGCTTTTCTTTGGCGCCTTTCCGCCGCATACGATGGAGCATTGGCACCCGCAAATGTTGCTGAAGCAGGAGAACGGACCACTTCCACCTTCGCTGCGCCGCCGCGTCTGACGGCTCTCGCTTGATCGGAGGCTCGACTGCTCCCCCCGGTCTTGTACCGGCGGCAGCTCAGTTCTCCACCTCTCTAGCTTCGACTGTAATCCCTCTACGCTGCCGTCCAGGCTCCACCCAGCCGCGACTGAACTTTCGCCACCGTCGTCAGCTTTCGGAGCCTGCGCCATTGCCGCCGCGACCTCCGAGGGAGACGGACCAAGCTCTGACTCCGTCAAGAAAGGCTTGGACAGGTAAGATTTTCGTGGAGTTCCGTAGTTTAAATCTTGAAACTTGGAGAAGTTTTTTCCATGAAGTGGAGTTACTGATCTTTGTGGAGTCCCGTATTTGTCATACTGCGGCGTGGCTTTCGGCGTGGCTCTCACCGGAGTATTTTGTGGTGTTGGGTAAACAATTGGGCTGATCTTCGCAGCTGGAGATGGCTTTTCCTTCATCATTTTTCTTCGAGGAGAATCGATGAATTCCGGTTTCATTTTCACAGTCTTCTGTTTTGGTTGCGGCTCCGGCACCGGGCTTGAATACGTGTCATTGATCGAGTTTAGATCTCCATTTTTGCCGTTCTTTGGAGCTTCAGTTGCTTCTACTCCGATTACAGATGTCGACTTACCACGTATCTCTTTCTTCGGCGGCTCCTCGATCTCCGATCCGCCAACAGCCGATCTGGCCTTCCCTTTCTTCTCCTTTCCCTTGCCTGAAGCTCTAGAGCCGCTGATCAACGAGCTACCCCTTGATCCGCCTTTCTTCTTCTTCTTCTTCGCAACGTCTGAGCCGTCTATCATGGAGCTTGCTTTTGATTTCGTGCTTGATTTTCCGTTCAATCCCATTATCTCAGATCCTCTAAGTTCGGACCCGGCTAACATAGAGCTGGTATCGCTCTTCGCTCGTCGGAGCACCGGCTTAGCTAGATGGTTATCTTGATGATGGTTATGATTGTGATGAGGGGAATCCTCTCCCATAAGCTGCCGATATCCGACGGCGGAGGTGCTTAGCTGAGAATACAAAGGCATGCTCCGCATTGAGCTATGAAGCAGCGCAACTCCGATATTCAATATTCCCTGCGGTCTGCCGGATTGGCGTCGGACTTGGAGCGCCACAAACCGCATGCCCACCTGAGGCTGGTGGTTATAGGGGTGGAGACGCGGCGGGGTGGGGATGAGATTACCGACCAGAATCCTAACGGTGCCGACGTGGATGTCTCTGAACCAATGGAGATTGTAGATCTCGATCATGACGGTGGAGGTGTCGGCATGCAAGAACTCGTCGTCGACGCGGAAGACGAACTTGTCATTCCAGGTGGGATTGTTGTGGCCGTGGGTGTCGACTCGGGTGGAGAGCTTCCGATCCGGGTGGACCCAGGCGACGGCGTAGGTCCTCATAGAGCGAGAAGCAGGTTCCAAATCCTGGGCGGAAATCAAATTCAATTCGAGGAGCTGGAACGGAGCTAAGATCGACATGGTGAACGACGAAGATGAACTTTTTCGCCGAGAGGCGGAATGAATCCCGGTTTCCGTCTCGCGATTTGTATCGATCCCGAAATGAGTCGATACAAATCGCAGGCGAAGTTGACAGCAGAAGAATGATGCGAGATATGAAATGGGGAAGGGGAAGAAATGGGGAGAAAAGGGAAGAGGAAGAGAGAAAGGAAGCGATGGGGAAAAGGAGCTTGCATGGTAGGATTAAGCAGGAAAACAGACGACAAATGCGGGAGGAAGACGACGACAGCTTAGAGCACCCTATTTTTGTATTTATTGTAAATATATTTTCTTCCATTTAGCAAAGGAAAATAAACTATTTTAAACTCACCTCTTTATTGCCAAATAAACAAAGTTTTACAACTACGGCTTATTTTTATTTTATCCTTTCGTATTTATAACAAATAGTGAAGTGGAGGAATTCGTTCAACCAATATTGATGAATTAAAATAAAATAAGAAATAAATAGAAGTTGGAGAGATGATAAGAAATGGGTGGTGGATCGGTCAACTCGGTTTCTCTTCGACCGCTGTAATGAGGTTCCGACAAAGGGGGCTGCCATTTCAGCACTGACACGTCACACGAAACCCACGTGCTAATGACAGATGAGTTGTCTAAAATTGCCAGCCGAACCGCGGCCCATTCGGAGGGTCCAGCTTAACTTCCGGGTTGACCCGTCGTATTGAGCCAAATTCCGATTTTATTTATGGACAGAAAACAGTATATATGATCAACTGAAACCTCCATTGTCGACGTCAACTCAAGCTTGTTTTTTCTATTTGCTTCTCGTGGAGCTTCCCGATAGCCCCCCAATGAGTTCACTGCTGTGTTTGAAGCCGTCGAAGAGGTGTTGAACAGCAGCATAATTTCCAGTTTCCGCCATTGATTTTCTCCAAGCTTTTCTCTGTCGACATGTTGCAGGACGTTGGTCATCCTCCAGAAAACCTTCATCTTGTAAACTTCATTATTCTCGTTTCTTTCTTTTTATGTTCATTGCTGATCCACAGCAATTAAGATTCAGGCTATAATTCTGTAAGGATTCGGGATTTAAAATCCTGAATTTCAAAGAATTTTTTTTTTGAAATTTGAGTAATTAATTGGCATATGCGAAACGTAAAAGCTGATTTTACGAAATTAGTGGGCACATAATCGTACTGAGATTTTTAGTAAAACGACAGTAATCGAACGGAAATAAAAAACGTTACACGAAATAAATATTATGATTTAATAATATTATATAATATAATACTAAAAATAATATTATAATTAATAATATTATGTTTTAATAATATAATATAATATAATATTATATTATTAATTATAATACTAAAGGAAAGAAGAAGGTTTCTTCTTCAAACACCCCGACGCCGAAATCGGGAAAAAGAAAGAGAGAAAGGGATCGCCGGCGAACGACGTCCGTTCGACGATATCGAGGTATCGGAACGTCCGTCTTGGAAAGATAAAGAAGTCTGTATAAGCAGTTTCGAAGGTAAGTCCGTATTTTGTGAGACATCTGAGAAAAACCGAGAGTTTAGAGTTTTCGTTTTGGTTTTTCAAATCTTGGTTTTTCTGCGCGATTTTTGATACGGTAGAGTCCGTCTCGTCGATACGAGCGTTTTAGTATAAATTTCGTCGAGAACGGAGGCCGAAATTTCGTCGCGGCAGGCGAAAAGGCGCGTGGGTCGGGCGCCCTTCGGGTCAACCCGTTCCGGGTCGGTCAAACGTTGAGACATTGCTACTTTTCGATGAGATTAGTCGATGATTTCACCTATGCTTTTCTTGAAGAAAATGTTGAATTCCTCGTCAAGTTTTGTTGTCACTGCTACATGAGCATCTACGCATATTCCTATATTCATCTCTTTCACTAGTCAAACTCTTTCGATTATTTGTTAGACTTTCACTAGTCATCTCTTTCTTTCTGCCAATTTCATCATTTTCCTATATTCATACTCGTGTACACTATGTCCAAATTTTTTTATCTTTCTACGTACTTATGTTAAGCAATTAAAAAATCAAAATAAACAAATTAAGAATAACAAAACAATGTACATGATAGGCTTTGGACCTGCCACCAAAACCTCTAAAACTAATGTTGTACTCACCTGCAACCTTTCTCCCTTAAACCAAAATCTTTCTTCGTTTATCACAGATTTCTTCCTCTGCTACATGCAAAAGAAGAGGAACTAATTGGGCATCAATGCTTTTGGCTATCAACAAAAAAATCCATCCGACGTTGCTGATTCGGCAGCCCGAGGAATAATTCAGCTTCTTTTTCCTAGTTGTTTTGCAACTTTAGGGTGGTTGTTTTGTCACTAGAATCCTGAAACTGCAGATGGTGTTCGGTCGAGCAGTTAGTAGGTCGAAGAGAGCTACAAGGATGGAATGTTTGAAGTCTTCTTCTTCCTCCTCGATCACAGGATTAAGACAGAACCAGTAGTCGCAGACTCGATCAAAAAGCAGTTCGATTAGTGTTTGTGAAATTCTGATTGTTCGGAGGTGAGTCTTGTTCGAGAATTGCCGGCGAACGAACTCTCCGGCACAGTGGCGAACGTGGCTTAGGGAGTAGCGTTCGGTGCGAGGATCTGCGTTCCCTTTTTGACTCTGGTTCCCTATCTCGTTGAAACAAAAGAGGGGAGAGACATTAACGGGGAGAGGGTAATAAGAAATTAGGAGGAAGAAAAGCAAAAGAAAAACCATATTTATATCCCCTACGATTTTGTATCTGTGACGTCATTTAAACTATGTTAATCTATTTTGTACACTTTGTGAAGAAATCTGATAACAATAGCTTAAGAAGCCAATATATATATATAAATAACTATATTATTGCAAATATGTTACATATAATTCTCAATATCATACAATAGAAAAATAACATAAAAATCTATTGTTCAAATGTAAATACTGCATTTAGTTTGTTTAGTACATATTAGATACATCTCATTGAGTTGATATTAATTTAAATATTAATCATATGTATCTAAAAATTAACTAAAAATTATCAAAATAAAATATACAACTACAAATATCAATGAAAATCTAATCATCAATGTCTAAATTAGTAGATAAAGATCTCTCAAATTGATACAATGGTTAATACCTAATTTGCAGATTCCAGGTTCACTCGAATCTATTTGAGAAATCTTTATCTAAAAAAATCATACTTTATAGCAAAAATTGATACAATTAAAAGTTAAAAGTGCAACTAAAAAATATTCTTAACTTGAAGGTATTCATTGATAATTTTAAGTTTCTATTATAAATATGAGAACATATTGTTGAGAAGATTAACTTGCATATTAAAATTATTATTATTCTTTTCTTATATTGTTAGACATGTAATCATATAAATAAATTAATATAAATAATAAATAAATATTTATTTTTTTATTCATTAAATATATTTAAATTGATATAGTTACACAACAACATATCATGTAACTGAACAAAAAATGAGACATTGCTACTTTTCAATTCGATTAGGATTCTTTTCGATGATTTCATCTATACTTTTCTTGAAGAACATGATGAATTCCTCGTCAAGTTTTGTTGTCACTACTACATGAGCATCTATGCATATTCATTCCAAAATTTAATCTCACAATTTAGGCTCGATTCCTCGACAAGCAGAGTTATTTAAAGATGGAGGAATTCTAGCCAATATTTAGCGCCTAATTTAATAGATATCAATTTGACGTTTCAATTCCTCTGTTAAATCAATTTTATCTTTAGTTTTTAAATTCCATCTCTCCTTTCACAACTCCATCCTTAATTGAAAGAGCATGAAAACAAAGAAAGAAACTGAATCATGACTCATATTTCTTGAATTTCATCTACAAAATAAAAAAAACGAGACTTTAACGCAAAACACTATCTCCTGTTGCTTTTCTCTCTTTGAAAAGGTGAAAAGCAATTCGTGGAATTCAAGATGCAGAGAAGCCATGGCCAATTCGTGGAACCCAAGCTCATTTTCTAGCGATTCCTACTGTACTGAAAACAAGCGTTTCACTAGTTTGACTAATTCAATTTTTTCGATGATTCTTACCATAAAACAAGCATCGTATCAAGAAAATATAAAGAACTAATATCAAGTGCAAATTACTACTGAAAAATAGTAGCAGAGAAAAAATCAACGGAAGAGTTGATGACACAAAAGAGAACCCATGAACGAAGCAGAAGAAAAATATGCAATTCGTGAATTTTGCAGCTTAAGCGAGAGTTGTCCATGGTTAAATAAGAGGGTAGAAACCCAAAAACGGCTTTAGTTTAGGGTGAAAAGCCCAATTCGATTATGCAATTAAAAAATAAAATTTAGGCTCCTTGTAAATTCGATACAGACGAATTGACCTCTCATCGGACATACTATGCATCTGTATAGTACACACTATGCGCCTGTATCAGATGCAGTAATCGGACAGAGGGACCCAATTGGACGCAGTGACCTCCCATCGGAAGCAGACTGCGTCCGAACTATCAAAAAATTTATAAATTAGATTATCTTTGTATTAAAAATTATACTTTAAAAAAATGTTGATGAGCCCCAATGTAGTAGCACCTGCCTAAGTCGAAGAATTGAAATCGTGCATTGCAGAACACGTGGTAGGAGCGGATAAGAAATCATGTCTCGAAAAAGCATTTGCCTCATATGCACGACGATCTGATGTGGAAGAAAAGATGTTCATAGGATTCAACATTGTCACAAAAGGATTTCAAACTAATTCACCCAAAATCTAGAACATCGGCGAAAGTGGCCACCCTGGCCGAGATGGGGAACCCAAACATAAAAATTATAAATATATTATAAATTGAGTTATAATGTTAAACGTTTTGTTCAATAAAAAAATATAGTAAATTAGAAATAAAATATCATCTATTACAAATACAAAAAGTACAATCATAATAAAAAGAAAGAAAAAAATATATAATTACAAAGTTTTTGAAAATCGCCACAATTCGGTGGAGGTTGTGGAGGATGCTTGTCAAAAAGAGAAACTCGAAAGAGCTTGGCTGTATCTAGTGTGCATCACATCTCATCCACTGTGTGCTCTAGCCCCTCAATCCTAGTCATCTAATGAGTATAATAGTTGTCAAGACGCTTCATGTGCTGCGTATGGTAACTATCTATCATCTTTATATGTTGGGTATGAAACATGTCATATGCTCCATCATGAAGGCCATCGATAGATCCTGTATGGGCGGCTCCAGCATCTGACTGTCAGGACAGAAAGGTCCCGACATCTGACCAAAAGACGGGCCCCGCCTTATTAGCATTTAGAGAAGTCGACATCTAAGTAAAATCCAGCGAGTCATCCTGAGCTGGAAGATCGATGTCTGGATCAGAGCTTATACTGTCAGCTACTTCATCTCTCTTAACGACCCGTGTTGCCAGACTCTATTAAGTTCATCCTCCCAAGTTGAATACGATTTAAAGCATCTTGGGCCCAGGGCAGCCACATCTCTTCATCACGAAGAATATCTCCACATATACTTTCTATGAATTTTGTTATCAAAACTCCATATGCGAGGTTTTTCTTAACCCTCTTATAAATATCTGTCATGTGGCGCAAAACTAAATATCTAAGGTTAAACTGAGTTTCAGTATAAAGACAATACATAATACATAAATTCAAGTGAGTTATCAGCTCGCGGTGCCCATCAAGCAGAAGAATGGTATGAGATATTATGTTTTGCATTACTCGAGTGATCACGCTGAACTCGTTTGCTTTGAGATTTGTCAAAAACTCCAGTCGACTATTAGACGTCTGAATTGACCTCAAAAAAATACTTTGAAACCATCCACAATTCAATAGTGCGGCCTAACTGGAGTTGTAATACATCTCTTCGCCATCGTTCGAATCATCTACATAACTTATCACGCGGTTGATATGATCCGATATAATCACAACCTCCTGGCCAAACATAAACATCCTGTCATGGTCGCTCTCCACAACTACTACAAGGTTAGCGTAAAAGATAGGTACTAACCGTTCCGCAGATGAGACAGTTAACTGAAAAAACCGACCAAGCCTATGCAGCGGTCATCCGCTAAATACTCAAGCTCTCAAACGATGAAAATACAATTGGCTTGGGGGTATCACCGTCCGTAACTTGAACACGTCGTGAAACACCCTCTCTTGCGTATATGAGCAAATTTCTTCACAATGTAGAGGTACCGGCGACTACAGCACACGTGAACGTAGTCGGTAGAATTTTGCACCTAATGGTGAATACTCTCCTTCGCAACAATTAGGTATTCACCATTGTATTAATTTGAGAGATCTTTATCTACTAATTTAGACATTGATGATTAGATTTTCATTGATATTTGTAGTTGTATATTTTATTTTGATAATTTTTAGTTAATTTTTTGATACATATGATTAATATTTAAATTAATATCGACTCAATGAGATGTATCTAATATGTACTAAACAAACTAAATGCAGTATTTACATTTGAACAATAGATTTTTATGTTATTTTTCTATTGGATGATATTGAGAATTATATGTAACATATTTGCAATAATATAGTTATTTATATATATATATTGGCTTCTTAAGCTATTGTTATCAGATTTCTTCACAAAGTGTACAAAATAGATTAACATAGTTTAAATGACGTCATAGATACAAAATCGTAGGAGATATAAATAGGGTTTTTCCTTTGCTTTTCTTCTTCATAATTTCCAATTATCATCTCTCCCCCCTTTTGTTTCAACGAGATAGGGAACCAGAGTTAAAAGGGGACCGCAGATCCTCGCACCGAACGCTACTGCCTAAGCCACGTTCGCCACCGTGTTGGAGAGTTCGTTCGCCGGCAATTCTCGAACAAGACTCACCTCCGAATAATCAGAATTTCACGAACAGTAATCGAGCTGCTTTTTGATCTAGTCTGCGACTTGGTTCTGTCTTCATCCTGTGATCGAGTAAGAAGAAGAAGACTTCAAACATTCCATCCTTGTAGCTCTCTTCGACCCAGTAATTGCTCGACCGAACACCATCTGCAGTTTCAGGGTTCTAGTGACAAAATAACCACCTTAAAGTCGCAAAACAACTGGGAAAAAGAAGTTGTTATTTCTCGGGCTGCCGAATCAGCAACGCCGGATGGATTTTTTCATTGATAGCCAAAAGCATTGATGCCCAATTAGTTCCTCTTCTTTTGCATGTAGCAGAGGAGGAAATCAGTGATAAACGAAGAAGGATTTTGGTTTAAGAGAGAAAGGTTGCAGGTGAGTACAACATTAGTTTTATCATGTACATTGTTTTGTTATTCTTAATTTATTTATTTTGATTTTTTTAATTGGTTAACATAGGTACGCAGAAGCTAAAATTTTTTAGACATAGTGTACACAAGTATGAATATAGGAAAATGATGAAATTGACAGAAAAAAAGAGATGCTTAGTGAAAGTCTAACAAATATGCATGAACGGAAGTTGTGAAAAGAGTTTCAAGTAATATGTAACTGTTAAACATGGTATCGGTAACATATGATGTAAAACACGCATGCATGTACTTTTTACTTGTGGATATTTTTTCTCATCAATAATTTTGTGATATAGATGAATTTACATTGAAGAGAAGGTAGCAGATTGAGATTCTCCAAGCTTAAAGGGAGCATACAATTAATTGAGTTAATTTTAGGAATATTAATTCATTTGGGTGTNCTTTATATCAAACTATATTTTTATAAGTAGTTGAAGATAGGATGAGAGAAGCTGTAATTAAATACATAACACAATATGATGTACTTTTATTTATGTCTTATTGAGTTGCACCAAACTATATGCAAGAGTACCATAGTTTTAGACGTATTTTAAGACATACAATAATAACTGATATAATTGAAGTATGAATTAATTGTATCCATACACAATGCTAAAAATATAAAGGAATTTCACAAAGTTGCTCAAATTAAGGTGAGAAAATGCAACCCAATATAAATATTACATGGAATTTGACTTATTTTAATATTGCAAAATGTCAAATTGTATTGGCTAATTGTTTGCGCTTTTATTAATGAAATAATAAATGTTATTTTTTAAAATTGTATTAGTTGTGACGTTGTTAGTTTATTTCTTGAATTTCTAGAATTATTTTTAAGCTACAAATGAATTTTTAGAATCTATTGTATATTATTTTACCAATTTTTTTAAAATTAACAAACACTTTTTAAAAAATTCTTAACAAATAAATAGATTTTGTGATATACTTGTAAAGGAGAAAATATTGGTATAGTTATATATATATATATATATATATATATTGGCTTCTATATATATAAATAAGTACCAATATTTTCTCCTCGTAGGGGCTATAAATAGGGCTTTTCCTTTGCTTTTCTTCCTCCTTATTACTAATTACCCTCTCCCCATTAATGTCTCTCCTCCCTTTCGTTTCAACGAGATAGGGAACCAGAGCCAAAAGGGGAACGCAGATCCTCGCACCGAACGCTACTCCCTGAGCCATGTTCGCCACCGTGCCGGAGAGTTCGTTCGCCGGCAATTCTCGGACAAGACTCACCTCCGAACAATCAGAATTTCACGAACAGTAATCGAGCTGCTTTTTGATCGTGTCTGCGACTACTGCTTCTGTCTTCATCCTGTGATCGAGGAGGAAGAAGAAGACTTCGAGCATTTCATCCGTGTAGCTCCTTCGACCTACTAACTGCTCGACCGAACACCATCTGCAGTTTCAGGGTTCTAGTGACAAAATAACCTCCCTAAAGTCGCAAAACAACTGGGAAAAGAAGCTGAATTATTCCTCGGGCTGCCGAATCAGCAACGCCGTATGGATTTTTTCGTTGATAGCCAAAAGCATTGATGCCCAATTAGTTCCTCTTCTTTTGCATGTAGCAGATGAAGAAATCAGTGATAAACGAATAAAGACTTTGGTTTAAGGGAGAAAGGTTGCAGGTGAGTACAACATTAGTTTTAGAGGTTTTGGTAGCAGGTCCAAAGCCTATCATGTACATTGTTTTGTTATTCTTAATTTGTTTATTTTGATTTTTTAATTGGTTAACATAGGTACGTAGAAAGATAAAATTTGTTGGACATAGTGTACACGAGTATGAATATAGGAACATGATGAAATTGGCGGAAAGAAAGAGATGACTAGTGAAAGTCTAACAAATAAGCCTGAACGGAAGTTGTGAAAAGAGTTCCAAGTAATATGTAACTGTTAAACATGGTATCGGTAACATATGATGTAAAACACGCATGCATGTACTTTTTACTTGTGGATATTTTTTCTCATCAATAATTTTGTGATATAGATGAATTTACATTGAAGAGAAGGTAGCCGATTGAGATTCTCCAAGCTTAAAGGGAGCATACAATTAATTGAGTTCATTTTAGGAATATTAATTCATTTGGGTGTTATATTCTTGAAGATTGTGTTATGAAATATGTCTAGAATGTTGAGTTGATTTAGGTATCATGTTTTGGGAATTGGAAACTTAAGAATTAATTAGTGTTATATTTAATTAAGTTTGACACGACTTTTAATTTGGTGTATTCAAGGATTTAGGAATAGATTGTTGAATAAATTTTACACTACACAATATTTGATGAGGTAGAAGTACTAACTCAAATTATTGTAGATGTAGTTAAATGATATTCGTATATATAGATGAATGATTGATATTTTTTTGATATTAATGAACTTGTTCATTTGTAATAAATATAGATATAATTATTGGATACGTTAAACATACAATTTTGATTGTGGATCTTATGAATAATAAAATATAGAAACTAAGTAATCAATTTTGATTTGAGGGGAAAATTTTGGATTTCAAATTTAGAGATTTTTAATTTTAGGGTCATGACACCTCGTCTACTGCATCTATGTAGAAAATCTTTTACCATGTTTTGCTAGGAACTGTGTCCTCAATTCATTTTTGATAAATGTCTTTTCCATGTTCTTATATGTCAGAACCATGCCTCATAAGGTGAACTACGGAATTGATTACGATAATGACTATGAAGATGATGTTTATGATTATGATTATGATGAAGATTTTGACAAGGAAGATCAAGGTTAGGCAACTGGTTCATAATAACTTTTCTCTACCTCTTTTGATGAGTCTATACATTTATGATTCCTTTTGCCCTCTTGATGAGTGGATAATTTGGAAATATCTGACTATTCCGTCATTTGTTTGTACTTCTTGCTTTCACTCATCTCTGCTTTACATATCTTCTAACTACATCAGAAGAGAGTGCTTTCTTGAAATATTGTATTGGTTGAAATAGCATGAAGTTGGAAGTAAAATGCATTTTTGTAAATTATTGACAGTAGCGTTTTCCTCTATTACACAATCTGGTTTTGTAGAGTGCATTTACCTTATTTTATCTCCTGGTTGAATAGACTGTCATGTTTTGTAGATTTGCTTGAATTTCTCAGTTTTGTATATGTTTAAATGTTATAGTATGGGAGATTGTTTTGGAACTTATTGATCTTGTTGGACATTCTCTTCGCCATATTTTGATGTTATTCAACATTTTACTTTTCAAAGTTTGAACAATATATTTTCTAGGCCATTTTTTATGTTATAAGTTTACAAGTTTGCATTATTTTGATATTGAATATGGATAATATTGGTCTTGTTAGTGCATTCACCTTATTTTGTCTTCTGGTTGAATAGAATGTCATGTGCAGTTTGGGGAGATTTTTTTGGAACTTATTAATCTTGTTGGACATTCTCTTGGCCATATTTTGATGTCATTCAACGTTTTAGTTTTTAAAGTTAGAACAATATATTTCTAGGTCATTTTTTTGTATAATTTTACAAGTTTGGATTCTTTTTATATTGAATATGGATAATATTGGTCCTCTAATTCTAATTCTACACTCAAATATTACTTACTGATACTCTAGTCATTAACTTTTGTAATACTTAATATAAACTTCTAATAGTTGAAATAGAAAAATAATAATACCAGTTGATGAAGACACGTCATGAGGGAAGTTTGATATGTAAAATTCGTCGGTAAACGGTAAACCTTAGTTTTTTTCCATTGATATGAGCATTTTCTTCCCCATATTTTGATGTTTACATGTTGACAAAGTTATTTTCTTTAGTAGGTGATACACATGACTCTAGTAGATTAACCAAGAACCATGGGATATGGTCCTGTTCCATTTGTACATATGATAATGATCAAAGCTTATCTGCATGTGAGATATGTGGGGTTCTTCGAAATCCGTTGGTCAGCAATGGCAGCCAGAGACAAGGTAATCAAGTTTTGTATATGGGATCAGAAAGGACATATATATACCATCCCGTTTTACCTAAAGAAGAGGATGTGGCAGCAGCATTCTTTGTCTTGTTCTTTATGTCAAGATTTCTCAGCGGCATACCTACTAGTCTTTTCTACTTGTTCCTCTTCTTTCTTTTGTTTTTTCGCTTTATATTGTAGCAAAATAAGGTGTTTTTGGGTAAATTGGTTTCAAGAAGACCTATATTGGACTTCAGTCTGGTTTATGGTTACCAAGCAGACTGTTAAATTTATTGTATTTTATATGAGTTTAATATTGTGATTCATGTCCCTTTTATAGACTAGATTTCTTTTATGCAGTTGTGGACTTATGCAAAGACTCTGGAGTGTCCATAATGGCCAAGTCCCTTTTTGCATCATCTCCACGTGTTATTCCCAAAAAGGCTGTATTAGTGCAAGAGCAGAATGATGAATCTGAGACAAAAAAGAACTATAAACCCATAAAGAGTGGGGATATTTATGAAGTTCTCTACAATTTCCATAAAATATTTAGTTTTTATGATTGTAGCTCTTCCAATGCTGGTCTGGAAATTCTCAACAAGTTTCAATTTAGCATACCAGAATAACAGAAAAATTATGTTGACTTATATTTCTATGTCCACTGTCACAATGTTTTAGTATATTTTTTTTCTTTTTCAATGTTGTACAATTGAATAGTGTTTTCTGCTTTCTGAAGGTTTTATTATGCCTCATTGAAACAGAATTTAATCAAACTCCTTAAATACTTTTCTCAGCTACTTTCAAGTTTGATGTTCCATCACCTGACGACGCAGTTTCTCATGGATTGCATTCATCCAAATCAAATTCGAAAGGTATTCATTATTGGTTTCATAAGAAAAAATACTAGAAAGTGATTCTTTGTGATGATGATGTGACGTTGTTAAGGATTTATGGAGAATTATTATCTATTTCACTATGTAGAAAGTTCATCTGTAATAATTGGTCTGGTTTTTCAAATTGTTATTATGTTACCAAAAAATTATATGTCCAAAATTATCATTATTTGTATAAGAAACAAAACGTATCACAAAGATTAAACGATGGGGTGGGAGGAATGAGATCCTCCTTGGAAGGTTCCTATGAAACTATCGGAATAAGTAGCATATCTTTGTTCAATTTAATTAGTCAATTGAAATTTCTATGTATCAATATTTCATCTATAATATATATATATATTTATTAATTGAAATAAATAGAAATAGGAAAATATATAGGATTCCTTGTTTTAAGATGCTAGTATACTATGTCTAACTATTATTTTGCCATGATTTTTTGTTTTGAAAGTTGATACAGTATTTTTTGGGTGAGAACTCTATTGATAGTGCTGAGAGAACAGAATTATGTTACACTTGCCTTTCCGTCCATTTTGATGCATTCCCAAAATCACATCCAGCATAAGGTTTTTTATGCTACTACCTACACTAATTTAAGACATGTCTCAGGTAGTCTCACCAGGACTTTCCCTCACTATCTTCTTAGAACTGATTGCAATATTGATTAAATATGAGACATAAGGTATAGATAATAAGATACAATAATAGACGATCATAGACAATAGGTTAAACAAAAGGGATAGCAAATGATAGACTCGTAAAATTCTATATCATGACTCATTGTGTAAAGTGTATGTGTGATGCATTACAAGTCCAATCAAATCCATAAAAATTAGTTTATTATTCAATTAGAATTAATATTTCTTTTTAGATTAGTATATTCAATTCATTTAATATGGTTTATACTTTGTCTATGTAATAGCGGGATTATTCAATAAACCTCAGTTACAAGCTTAAATCCTGTGAATTTCTTTATTAAAAAGTAATATTACAAAATTAGTAGTTTTTAATTATAATTTCCTATTGTGTAGTTTGATAATTTTTTTATTTAAATTAGATAATTATAATTTTTTATTTTGTAATATGATTAATTGTCCTATTTAATATTTTTTTATTTAAATTAGGTTAAGTTTATTCTATTTTAGAGGTTGTAACCTTATGAGAAAAGATATGATTAATGAGAAAAAATTATTTTTAGTTTTTGTCTTTCTCTCTTCTGTTCTCTCTTTCGAATTCCCTTAAATTCTCTCAAGGACTTGACGATGGGTTGTTACCCGATCCAAAGATAAATTTTCATAAGGAGATTGTATCAATTTGGTAGTAGAGTCGAATCCTTTATCAGAATCTAATTTCAGCACCCAATAATAGCCGATAATCCAGAATTACGTTTTGACAAGCTCTCGGCAAAAAGTTGGTCGTACAAGGAGAGACAGAATTGTCCGCTATGGAATGTTTCCTTAAACAAGTGTTACAATAGATGCAAGCAAATCACAACGTGCTGGTTGTTGAACTTCGCGGACTACGAATGATCGACAACAACATGATGATTGCCGACCACTCACGCCAACCACAAGGGTCTAGCACTGCCGCAGCACCGCCCACGACCTCAGGTGCCATTTACATTGGTGCACTGGCGCGTGCATCTTTGACTGACAACAGAGCCAAGCTCAACCGGAGATCAACATTGATGCCTTCTCCATTCCCGACCACTCCGTGCACGCTCAGGACGCCAGAGCTAAGCACCTTGCTCAGGCTAGCAACAACGACGTCCCAACTCGTGATCTCACCACCTTGTTTAAACGCGTCGAGCCCTCCAACACCGAACCGTTCAGTAGTGACTAGCCACCGATTTTTGGTCGCACTGCTCAAACCCTACCACCAACCATCCTCTTCGCACCTGCGCCCCTTAATCGCACCGCCCAATCCAACGACAGTGTGCACCTGCCGAGCAAATTTGTCGAACGTGGGAACGCCACCGAAGGAGTTCCGCCGAACTTCGACAAAACGAACATCGCTTCGACCATGATGTGAAGAACGGGTGCGTTAGGTGCGCACTCGGCTCCACGGGGTCGGTGGGTGGATGGTTTGCGGAAACGTCGATGTGGGTTTGTGGAGATGGCTCGAGGGAATCTCGAGATGGTCGAAGTGGGTCGAAGGGTATCGCTCGGGAGGTGGGATGGTGGTGGCTCGAAGGTCAAGTGGAGGTGGGGTGAGGCAACTTGAATACTCGGCGATCGAGTAGAACAAGTTCGGTAGACCTCGCTCACGTCCGGATGTGACGCACCGGTCACGCTCACGAGGGTTGATGCTAACTTGGCCGGATATTACGCACCGGAGAAGAAAGGATCGTGAGGAACTGGATTGAATAAGGCACTCGGCTTTTTCATTCAATCAATTCTCTGCTTTACAATGAGGGTCTAATGCCCTTTATATAGACAAAAACTAATAAGGAAATATTCACAAGAATAATCATAAACCTTTGGATCTCTGTTTGACGGTTAGGATGGCAATCCGTGTGCTTGCATTTGATTGGACGATCCTTGGATGCACACGAGCCTTCGGATTCGATGGATGGCTTGGATCGTAGGCTAAGGGCAATCCGTGTGCTTGTTTTTGATTGGATGTCCGGTGGTTTACACGGATTTGCTCGGGCGAATTTGGAGAAGATCTTGGATTGCCGTCGGGAATCGGGGGATCGCGCCGGATATCAAGGGATTGCCCGGTATGCTCCATGGTGTGCTCCCGTTGCACATCAGACCAATTCCTTTTTTGTCGGGAATCAATAATTTCTGTTCCAATCAGGAATCGAGACCACAACCTGAGTTTGACCAGCGCAACGGCTTTACTCAAGCCGACTTACGACCAAATTTTCGACAGACAAACCCCGTGTTAGCTATGAGTTTCCTCTGAGTGTCAATTTCCAGCAAGACCAACCGATAGAAGATCCAGACTAAGCGGGCCAATATATTGCATATTCTTGCAATAGTGAGCGACAAGTGATCCAAGCGCGAGTAGAATTTTCGAGTTATCATGACATTTCTGATGTACGTCGACGGTTATCTCGGTGCAAAAAATACTTTCAGAGTTAGAGAATTCCCCAACACGGTTGGGTCGGCCTTGTTGCATTCTATTTACAAGCCGAAGCTGATGATTGATTTGTGCGTTTTCGTGAAGGAGAGTTTAATAGAAGGAATCTTATATCGAGCGTTTTTTGGTTCAACAGGTCGAAAAAATACTTTAGGTGACCTGATCGATCTCAAGCAAACGGGATTAATAGCTCAATATCAAACGCAATTCCATGCTTTATTTACCAGAGCCTTATCAGTTTCTAAGGAGCATGCAGTGAATCTATTCACCGCAGGACTTGTCGAACATTTACGAGTCGATGTCGAACTACAAGATCTTCCGACACTCGAGCAAGCACTGATATTGACACATGCATTTGAATGTCACACAATTTTGTTTTTGTCAGCCACACCACCGTGTGTGCAACATCGATTACCAGATCCCTCCTTAGGGTAATCATTCCAATAGCAATCTAGTCTAATCGACTGACCCACTAGTTTCGAAGCTTATTTCACAATTCGAGATGACTGATCATCGTGCATGGGGCCTTTGTTATAATTGTGACGAATTTTATTCGCACGGTCATTTGTGTAAGCTACTTTTTATGTTATATTGAAACGAGAAAGCAGACTCAGAAACTGACGTGTAAAATTTCCCTCATTTGAGCTTGAGGACAAACTCTTTGTCAAGGAGGGCGATAATGTTACGGGCATAAATTCCATATATTCCTTTATTAGAAAGTAATATTACAAATTATTAGTTTTTAATTATAATTTCTTATTTCGTAGTAAGATAGTTTTCTTATTTAATATTTTATTATTTAATTGTAATTTTCTATTTCGTAGTATGGTTAATGATCTTATTTAATAACTTTATATTTAAATTAAGTAATTTTATTCTATTTAAGAAGTTGTAACCTTGTGAGAAAAAATATAATTAATGAGAAAAATTTATTTTTAGTTTTTGCCTCTCTCTTCTCTTATTCCTTTCGAATTTCTTATGATTCTCTCAGTGACGGGACAAGAAGTTGTTACTCGATCTAAAAATAAATCTTTGGAAAAAGATCGTATCAACTTCACATCTCATTATCAAGTATAAAATTATCTGAAAGAGATTTTCCTACTATTCTTTCTTTTCTCCTTATTTTTAGAATGGATTCTCTTATGTTTATATGATCTCTCGCACCGATGCGATGGATTGTTCGTTCTTGTAGTTATTTATGAATAAATTGAGTAGTTATGACTTATAGAACTTATGATAATAGTTGTTCTACAATAAATTGTGAGTAGAATTTTTATGATAATAATTATAGAACTTATTGAAATTTGAATAGTTGTTCTACAGTATGGAAATTTTAATTTTCAACGGATTGATGTGATTGATTATATTTTTCCTTATGACATTGAACTAAATCTAGCTTTTGAAGTTTCCTGACATTATAAAGATCAAAGTATATAAACTGATTATGTTTTTGTTGTACCCTTTTCAATGGTGAGTAGGGTTTCTTACTCATTGAGAAGTTTCAATAGTTTTTGAAGACATAATCTTTTTTTTTTGTTTTACATAAATGTAAGTCCATATTTATCTTATTATTGTACATTGTTATTGTATATATTAAATGTCAATTCGTGATTGGTACAATAAATGTAATTAATAATTATTTATATTTTATATTTTAATCAATAAAAATTTGACACCTCAACATGTACAATAATAAAATACAATAAAGTAGTAAACCTAGAATTATTCTTTACATAAATTTTGTGAAATTCTTTACATAAATTTACACCTCAACATGACTTATAGACTTACTTTAGTTTATTGAGAAAAAGTGTAGCTTGCACAATTATTATCTTGATATCTCTTTTCATTTGTATGGTACAATTTATTTACAGATAGCCACATACTTTTCAGATAAACTTGGCATTACAAGCTCTATAAAGGAAACTTGTACTGCTGAAAGGTCTGGTACCACTGATTCCATGATGCCAAATAATAGAGTAGATGGTCATAGAAAGGAGGCATCGACTAATGCACAATCTAGTTTTCAGATTTCAGATGGTTTATCTACATCAAGAAGGAAAAGTATAATAGTTCAAGCAGAGAAGAACAAGTTCTCTGAGAACTTGAGCATAGATGCAAGATCAGAAAAGGGATCAGAGAGTTCATTTGCGTTGTTGTCAAATAAAATAGATGAAAATGTAGATAGTAGCAGCAATTCTGCAATGAATCAGCACAAGTTAAAAGGTCTTACTACTAGTTTGAACGATGTGGGTCTAGATGTTAGTTCTCCATATTCAAATGTTATTGCTAAAAGAGCAGATATGTCTGCTCAGCATGAATGTGAAAGGTGGATGCTCCCTGATCAAGCTGTTGGTTCTTTGACTCAACTGAATCTTGCAATAGTAAGACTACCAGTTAGAGTAATATTTTTAATCTTAAGATATCGTCAAATACACAAATAATGTATTTTTTTCAAAATTATTTTGTAGGTTGGTCATGTTGACTCAGGAAAATCTACTCTTTCTGGTAGACTTCTACGCCTATCAGGACAATTATCTCAAAAAGAAATGCACCAATATGAAAAAGACGCAAAGTTACAGGCTAGTTGCTCTCTTTTCAAAATACATGTATTTTTTTATAGAAAATGCATGATTTGTGAACTAATTACATGAGATTCAAGCAGGGCAAGGGGTCGTTTGCTTTTGCATGGGCGCTGGACGAGAGTGCTGATGAAAGAGAAAGAGGAATAACTATGGCAGTTGGTGTTGCATATTTTGATTCTAAAAGATACCATATTGTGGTCCTCGACTCCCCAGGTCACAAAGATTTTGTTCCAAATATGATCTCTGGGGCCACACAAGCTGATGCTGCAATTCTTGTCATTGATGCCTCGGTTGGTGCGTTTGAAGCTGGCATGGATGGTGCCAAGGGACAAACAAAGGAGCACGCACGTCTAGTTAGAAGTTTTGGTGTTGATCAAATTATTGTTGCGGTTAACAAAATGGATGTCGTGGAGTATTCGAAGGATCGCTATGACACTATTCAGCAGCAAATGGGCACATTCCTTCGTACATGTGGTTTTAAAGATTCTTCTATGTCTTGGATTCCATTGAGCGCCATGGGAAATCAAAATTTGGTGACTGCCCCTTCTGACATCCGTCTCTCGTCCTGGTGAGTGCTTTTGGACTCGTATGCTATAGATTACCTGATAAAACATACTAGGATGATTCAGTAAAAAAAAAAGATAAAGACAGTATAATTAAAAGAACTCAAAAGATATTTGACTCACTGTATTTTTTTTAAAGACTGTCATCATGACCTGCAGAAAAGTATAACTCTTTGTTGAACCTTGATACTCACAGTAGCTCTTCAGAGAATATCCCATCTTACAGCTCCTACCTTGTCTTCTTCAGCTGCCTCCCCTTGATTCCTGCCTGACAATTTGGATTCCTGCCTGACAATTTGGATTCCTGCCTGACAAATTGGATAGAAACTGCAGCACAATAACTCTTAACTTCACAAACCTAGTAGACCGCAGATCTAGTATGTCAAAAAATATTTTGGTACATAATCTTTCCTAATGCCCCTCTCTCCTGATCTTTCCTCCAACTTGACTTAAATGTCACTATCTCCCTCCCTATCGATTACCATAACATAATAACCAAATCTGATCTGTAAATACAAAATACATGTTAATAAAAGTCCTTGCCCTCTCCTATTATAATATTGACCAAATAGGTCTTGATTGAGTTTCATCAGTATTTGCCACTAATGGAAATTTGGGAGAGGAGATGAAGGAAGTTAGGGTTTTGTTTAAATATGATGCAGGACAATCAAGCTTAATCAATTCCATAGTAAATCGTTGATTATTCATTTAAGATTAATATTTCTTATTAGGTTAAGATTATTATATCCTATCTATCCAGGATTAATACTTCTAATGCATCTAGTATTATGATTTATACTTTCTTTATTTAATAATGGGATTATTAAACCTCAACTCATTATTAATTCAAATTCCCTTTATGAGAATTTTGTGCTTTTCAAATTCCTTTGCCTTATTTCTCCACTAGCAGTTTTGTTCTGGCTCTCTCACCCATCTTGCAATTTGTACTTAAGGAATGAGCATACCCTCTTCCACTATGTCCAATCTTTTTAGTTCCTCCTTGATTGTAGCCTGTAGGCATCTCCTTTTGGCAATGCATCACTATTCTCGTCCCAAATTCTTGTGCGCCAAGAAAAATGCTATGATACCAATGTTAGAAACTGATAAAGATTCTTTTGTTCATCGAACATTAAATGTAACAAAATGTGCACACCTTTAATATTTCAAGGGCTATCTACCTCCACACTTGATATCTTCTGTACTGACCATCTAATATATCCAAATTCCATTCTATATAACTTCTTTTAACTACAACAAACTCCTATTAACTACTATTAAATGTCTACTAACATCTCTTAACTTCTACTAACTAATGTTAATTAAAATATAGTCTCTATAACATAATAACCAATCTGATATGTAAATACAAATACATATTGATAAAAGTCGTTTTCATTTCCTACTACACTATTTACCAAATAGTCCTTGACTTGAAGCTAATAATGCAACACTTTTCCTTTCTTCCTCTGTCGAAGAAATTAGATAATTGAATAGTGTTCGTTGCTTTTTAGAGTTCTATATACATTTTCTCTGGCTTCTTACATCACCTAGAGACAAAGTTATTCATAAAAAACCATTTTGGATAAGTGATTCCTAGTGAACCTAAATTTTGATAGGAAATAGTAGCAAATGCTTATCTAATCAAGAGTTTTTCATAAAAATTATAAACTACAAAATTTGGATGTCCACATTAAAGCTAGGATAAGTATGATAAGACCCAATCTATAAAGTAATGATATATTATATTCTATTAGGGGTAAATGTCCAATCTATTAAGGGTGAAATATTATCTATAAATATAGATGTTTAGTAATCATTAAGGCAAGGAAAAATTAGGGTTTATCTTGGGGGTGAGAGAGCCATCATTAAGGAGCTCGGAGAGTGATGAGCCGCCATTAACGTCAGAGGAAGCAAACTCTTCTAACACTTGTTATATTTTCATCTTTCAATATATCGAATTCTTCATTTTATAGTCTTGTTTTGGTTGTTTGATTGCCATAGAAGGGGTCCTATCAAAATATTATGTTGATTTGGTTATCCCAAAAGTGTTTCCTTTTTTAGCTCTTCCAATTAAATTCCATCATCTCCTCACCCACACTCATCAACACTACTTGCCATACATTGATTAGCCGAAGGTGACCTCCCCACTTTTATTGCTTTCCTTAAATTTTGGCATTGAGTTAATATGAGCTGTAAAGCTTCATCTTGTCGTCTATCAACCATAAAGATGTGAAATGGTATCATATGCTTCATACTGTCCTAGATTTTTACCCAGTAGCTATAGTGTTTAAAGAAACAATTGATTTTTAGTGTATCCCTAAACTAATTTATCTTCCGTTCTTGCATTCTCATTACAACATTCGTTTCTTTGAAATGTCAATACTGCCAGATCAGTTTTCTTTTCAAGAAACTTTTGGAATATGTGGAAGTGGAACTGACTCTTCTCTGGTTTTTTGGTTATTTATGTATGCAGGTATCGTGGACCTAACTTGCTGGAGGCAATTGACCTTCTTCAACCTCCAACTAGGGATTACTCAAAGCCTTTGCTTATGCCAATTTGTGATATTATAAAAACACTGTCAATAGGGCAAGTGTCTGTCTGTGGAAAATTGGAAGCTGGTGCTTTTCGAGTTGGATCCAAGGTACATAACTTTTTGAGTAGTTATGATTATCTCATTATCAGCTTCATGTTCTTAGTTTGGAAGTTTATTATCTGGTTTTAGGTTGGTGATATTTGCCAGTCCTTCCTGAAAAGTTAACCTTTGGTAACTTCCTGTATGCAAGAACATATCATATCGATACTTAACTTTCTTTTCTCAGATTTGCTAACAAAATATGTTCAAGGATGATTGGAAAAGGGAACAGGCTTGATTTTATTTTCCTATTCATGGTTGTATTGAAGTTATAATAAAAAAAATGGTTATAGTAGATTAAGGTAGTGCTCCCATTAAGAAGCATGCATTTGCAAATTACATTGGAAGGATTGTTTGATTACTTTTTTTATTTGAAAACCATCCTCAAAAGTAAATTTTAAAGGAACTATAACTTTGTTGTCACCACTATATACTTGCGGTTGGGCCAAATAATATGTAATTTAGTTGCATGTAGTCATTATCTTATTATTATAGGTTTTGATCATAACTTTATTGTCAACACTATGTGTACTTTCTCCTGAATAATATGTCCTTGAGTTGGATGCTGTCATTTGCTTGTTATTATCTCTTTTGATTTGTTATTTTTGGGCATGGTGTTTGGTATTGGTCTATATAATTTGTTCATCATATCGTAGGTTCTTGTTATGCCATCTGGTGCTATTGGAACATTGCAATCCTTAAAGCGTGGTTCTCATGCTTGCTCAGTTGCACGAGCTGGAGACAATGTGACTATCAGCCTTAAAGACATCGATGAGAGTCATGTGATGGCTGGGGGTGTACTTTGTCACCCTGATTTTCCTGTTGCAATTGCAAAACATTTGGAATTGAAGGTGCTTGTCTTGGATTTTGCAACCCCAATTTTAACTGGATCCCAGGTCTGCATTCTGCTTAGTATGATTTATTTTTTATGCATTTAATTGTTGATATAATAATCTTATGTGGTGGACGGCCAGTTGGAAGTTCATGTACATTGTACAAAGGAAGCTGCTAGGGTTGTCAAAATTGCATCGTTACTAGATCCAAAGACTGGAAAAACTATGAAGAGGGCTCCTCGCATTTTAATGCCAAAGCAAACTGCCATTATTGAGGTAAGTTTGTTGAAAGTGATCAGTGTGTGGTTTAATCTTGGTAAGCCAGATAGAATAGTTTTTTAAAAATATGCCATGTTTTTTCGAGAATTATATTGTTTGGTCAAAACTCAGTGGAAAAGAGTTTTCTGAAAGCACAGTTTAGTACGTTAATTATTTCACGTGTGCCTAGTTCGAAAAACAGAATGCTTTTGCAATTAGTTCTCAAACTAATGGCTTGTGTGGTTGTGGTTTAGGTGGTATTGGATGGGCCCGTTTGCGTTGAAACGTTCTCGACGAGTAAAGCTCTTGGCCGGATATATCTACGAGCATTAGGAAGAACAGTCGCAGTTGGGGTCATTACCAGAATAATCGAAGTGCCGGAATAAGGATGAATATGGGCTGCAGCATCTATAGACTGGTAATAATTTAGCCATTGAAATTTGATTTAGTGTTTTTCGATGAATTCGGTTGTAAGTGTACCTTCTAATCGGCCTTGATTATTTTCATAAAAGTGTCATATTGTGCTAGTTATATCATTATATAGCAGTGTCTTCTATCTCAGTCACAAGAAGACTTGGAAATTAGCAAGATTTTTCTTGAAGTTCCTTTGAGCAGATCATCAACTTTTTTGGCTTTTTTTGTCCAAGAGTGTGAAGCATGAAGAAATCAAAAGGGTGAGAGAGATATGGAGTCACTGGCTGTCTGACCTCCGTCTCGCAATTTTGAATAGCCATGGATCTTGTTTGAGATCCCGAAATGGGCGTCGGAATCAACGATACTGATTGTTTCCGATCCTATCCAATGATATCCCAAGTTCTCATTCAGTGAACACGTACACAAAATTAAGCAGAAGTCCAATCTCCAGTAGGCAAACACCACAAGCTCACGGGATTGACCGAAGATCTCAAAAATGAAAGTAAAGTCGAGAAGAAAGGTGTCGATTTTAATTTGGTTTTGATTTTAATCATGATTAACCAAAAGTGTAATCATGATTTAAAATCAATTATAATAAAATTTGTATAAATTTTAAAATAGGTTATAAACTCGTATAATGATTTAAAATATAATAAAAAATATATTTTATTATTATATTAAAATTGGATTGAAATTAAAATAAATGTTAATTTTGTTGTCGATTCTAAAAATTGATACAGTAAATTTTAATTTTAAGATAAAATCTAAGTTAAGAGACTCTACGTGTATAAAAGGGTGCTAATAGTTAAACGCCTCTTCTTCTTCTTGGCTATGGCTTCCAATCCATCGACTCTGTTAGCGACCGTCTTCAGTCTTGAGATATGACAAGCAACATGTGTCTCTAATGAAGCCCAGCTTAGGACCTATTCCGACAATATATATACATTCCACCGCCAACGCCCAACGGGACCTTCTTCCTCGCCCTCATCACGCTGACTCGAACAGCGACCCGCCGTCGTTCTCCTCCGGCCCGGCCTGCGCGTGGCGGTGCTCCCCCTCGTACGTTACGATCAGCATCTTCGCATCATCCGCGGCCCTCTCCACGTGCTTCCTGGCCGGGCATCCTCTCATTGTGCTGCCCTTGTAGTATCCCCTGAAAACTCAATTATTAGCGCTAAGTCATCTCACTTTCGAGAGGTATATCTGAAGATTTTCTCACCGCGGGTATGGCGACCCTTTGATCGGCTTCTGCCCCTATTTTCTCCACGAGTGCTCGTCCGGCGGAATGTCGGCGATCTTTGAACTCACCGCTGGCACTCTGATAGTTTTCTTAATCCGATTCTTCCTGTATAATCACGTTCATTAAGTTTAGATTCCAGACAATTTACTCTATCGGTTTCTGTTTTACCACTGCGACTAGGTGGGTGGGTGGCTCTTTTTTGGTTCTAGAAAAGAAGAAGACAAAAATGCTGTCGGAAAACAAGAATTACGTGTTTCGAGGATTGGTTAATTGCGCTAGAATATAAGATGCACCCAACACAGAGTGCCTTCCGGCTTCCGGCAAGTAGGCCAACTAGGATGAGGATGACTCAGTTGAGGATGCTACTCAGTCTCGTGACCATGAACTCAGTGCTCTTGACGTATATAAAAAATTAAATTATGGTTTTAGATTTTTAGCAACTGAAAGAAATAGAATATGTCAAAGAGCACCTTCTTTTGGAGCAGTGGCACTGGCCGGAAGCGGAACTCGAACCGGAAAGTTTACCGGAGACGTTGTCGGAGTGGGAGTGGGAGTGGGAATAACACTCCTTGTGCACCGCCGCTGAAAGAGGCGGCTTCTTAGCGGAGACGGTTGGAGCGGCGGACTGGAAGATTCCGTTCGATACGCTCCCATCTCCGGTAATGTTAGACGACATGAACTAGCAGCTGGAAGAGACGCTGAAGCTCTCTTTAGCGAACTCGACCTCGGTACTTTTAACATTCGAGCTCAAAACATTAGGTTTCGTGAAATCAAGGGTCATGCGGCTGCGGCTGCGGCTGAACGAAGCTGGCGCGAGTAGCCGGCGCGGGGTTCAAAGTTTGTGGGGGTGGACCGGAGAAAGGCGCGGATGAGGAGGGAGAGAAAGTAGTGCCGCGCCGGAACCGTGCGTGACCGGTTCTGTTGAGTAGTGAAACGACGTTTTTGAACTTGGAAACGGTATCATCGGCGAGATCGGCGCAGTCGGAGTGAGTGGATCGCTGGTTCCGAGACAGGAAGTAGATGAGGCGCTCCATATTTTTGATGCCCTGAGACGCCGCTTGCTGTAGCGCCATCCGCCGGCCTTCGACGTTCGGGGAGAATCCCGGGATGAAGTCCAGCGCCATCGGAGCAGAGAGCCCCAGAAGCCCAAAAAGGTCGCGGGAGAAGAAGAAATTAGGAAAGTGGAGACTTGTTACAAAAACAGAGTCAAAGGGGACGGCCTTTGATCTAACGGATGAGATTGGTTTGAAGATGTCCATGATTTATTGAACCGGTGGAGGTGGTGGAGAGTGGGGGCTGTAAATGAGTTAAAACTCGTCAATTAGCCGTCAACGAGAATAATGAAGTTTACAAGATGAAGGTTTTCTGGAGGATGACCAACGAGAACAGTCAATTATGTTCTTCGCTGATCCACAGCGATTACGATTCAGGCTATTATTTCTCATGTTGTTTCGGCAGGAAGAAATGTCTAAACCGGTCAGCCCCCGACCGTTCGAATTCTGCAATGCAGAGCTTTTCTCAGAGACGATACAGAACTCCGAGGTTACTTCTTGCTCGAACTGTGGTTACGAAGAGAATTCGTATGCCAATGGAAATGCTAATCTGGCTGGAACTGGCACCAACCATTGTAGCAATCTTTCTGCAGTCTTTGATCCTCAGGAAGAAATCGACAATGATATTTCGGCCTCCATAGATTTTTCGACTTTTCTCCCAAACCAGAACAATCGATTCGATTTCTCATCCCTGCACCCGCAACTTCCGATGATCCATTCTGTCGCTGACGGGATTCCTCAGTATTCTACTGATATGGTGCCTCCTCTGATCGGAGCAGCTACGCTGCCGGCCGTTTTCGAAGACGATTGTTTGTCTTCGGTCCCTTCTTATATCCGCATCAATCCTTCTTCTCCTTCGTGTTCTTTTCTCGGTCCTCCCCACAACTTTCTGGCTCAAGAACTTGATTATGAGGGAGACAGCTGCGGAGCTTACTGTCAAGACTCAATGCAGCGGATTTATGTTCTGACTTTATGCTAATACCCTAATAGAGTTTTTGTTGAACTCTTAATTAATCGATACACAGACTTGTTCATCCGTTCAAAACTTCTGCTGATGTTTGAAATTTCATTTTGGAGAAACAACGAGGATTGTAAAATATGTTATTGATTTTCCTTTAACTGTGCTACATCCCTCTCAATTAATCTCCGATGATCATTGTTGAGAATCCCCATATTTGTGAAGTTTGTTTCATTGTGAGCAACGCTTTCTAGATAATATTACTGCCCTTATTGATTAGTGTATGATGTTAATGCTAATATAGCTCATTTGTCTTAGGACGTGGAGGATCTGCTGGTAACAAGTTCAGGATGTCACTGGGTCTTCCAGTGGCAGCGACAGTGAATTGTGCCGACAACACTGGGGCGAAGAACCTTTTCATCATCTCAGTGAAGGGCATTAAGGGTCGATTGAATAGGTTGCCATCAGCTTGTGTTGGCGATATGGTGATGGCCACTGTCAAGAAAGGAAAGCCCGATCTTAGGAAGAAGGCCCTTCCTGCTGTCATTGTCACGAAAGGATGGGGTGTTTATGTACTTTGAAGGTAATTTCATTTGTTTCTTACGATTACAATTACTTTAGTTTGATGTGCATCAATTTGGTTTTTTTTTCTTTCTCTCAGTATACTCTCGCTTTATCCTTTTCATTTTATTCTCTTGTTGGAATGTTAAAAAGTTAGGTTCTTTCTATTCACCAGGCATAGTCAGGTATCCTCATTTATTATTGTTGACACAGTTACGAGTCTGGAAAAATGATTGGGTCCATCGTTGCAGATGAGAGATCATGCTTCTGATGATCTTAGATTATAAAATCACTGTTTCGTGTGTGAATTTTAGACCATTCATCTCGTAATTAAGTGCACTATTATCTGACTGTAAATTACTGAAATGTTGCAGACAATGCTGGTGTTATCGTGAATCCAAAGGGAGAGATGAAAGGTAGTCTTATCCTATTACCCTGCATTTCTTTGGTAGATCTTTGGGTCGCCAATGTACTTTTGTTTGCATATCTAAAAAGGTGACATGTAAAATGCATTGTTTATTTACAGGATCCGCAATTACTGGCCCCATCGGGAAAGAGTGCGCTGATCTATGGCCAAGGATTGCAAGTGCAGCCAATGCTATTCTCTAGGAACTTGCATTTGAGTTTTGAATCTTTTGAGTACTATTATATTGAGTTTATACTCTTTTTTAGTTTTGGATTATGGAGCCGGCAGCTTAATGAATGGTAGTGTTTATTGTCACCAACATTCGCAATCTATGCTTCCATCTGTACTCTTGGATGCGGCAGTGGCAGACAACTTGGACAGCTGAATCTTGGAGCTAAATACACCCAAATCACACCTGCTCCGACAAGCCTGAGATGAGTTCCTCTTACCCAACAGGCTTCTATTTAAGGCTACAAATCCCGTGTCCACCCCTAGAAAAAATCTATGAATAACTACACCTCCATCTCCATCACACACTACATTGGCACTCCATTATGACATCCAAATCCATGTCATAATTATTTGTTTAAGATTATTCTGTTAAATTGTAATTACTTTAATTACATTCACGATTACTTATTAATTTGTTTCCAGATTCAATTAATAATTTAATATTATTCATTGGGCTCGAATGCTATTACAGGCCCAAATTTGAAGAGCCATAACTAAGCCCAATTAGAAAGCCCATAAGTAAGAAACCTCAAATGCACCGAGTTGCCCCCTCCCTCTCTCTCTCTCTCTCTCTCTTCTCGCAGCTGCTCTTCGTGGAGACGATAGAGGAGCCACCGCCGACAAATATTCGAGATATGGAAGGCGAACAGGTGACGGAGGGGGCTAACGTGGCCGTCTCTTCCACCGGACTGGCCGATGGATCTTTAGCTTCGAAGCCGCAGCCTCATAGGCTTGAGAGGAAGTGGACGTTTTGGTTCGACAACCAGTCTAAACCTAAACAAGGCGCTGCCTGGGGCGCTTCTCTTCGGAAAGCTTATACTTTTGATACTGTCGAAGAGTTTTGGTGGTACGCACCCTTCAAACTCGCTTTTCTTGTCAATCTCTTAAGAATCTCTCTTTATTGTCAATTTGTTTTGATTCTCCAAATCAGATGCCTTTTCGGTTCATTTGTTTCTTAGTTATCTTGCTCTAGCGTGATCTCACTCTATTTCGATCTTATCCTTCTTTCTGTTTTAGTTTTTTCTTGAAATTTGGGAGGAAGAAGAAATTTTTGTCTATATATTCTTCTTTTGCAAAGTTTTGAACGCATAGTTGTCTTGGATTTGATGTTTGAATGAAATAACATTAAAAATCTGATTCCTTTGTGCAGCTTATATGATCAGATATTTAAGCCAAGCAAGTTTTCTGGAAATGCAGATTTCCACCTGTTCAAAGCTGGGATTGAACCCAAGTGGGAGGATCCCGAATGTGCAAATGGAGGGAAGTGGACTGTCCCTTGCAACAGGAAGCCTGACCTTGATAATATGTGGCTTGAAACGGTGGATAGACATACTTTTCTATAATCAACTTTTACTAAATTCCTAATTAGCATGCATGGTTGGGCCATTTTTTGTTGCTTTAATGGGTCGTTGTCCTTGTTTGCTTACTATGAGTTTTAATTTACTAGTTAATGGCCTTGATTGGAGAGCAATTTGACGAGGCTGATGAGATCTGTGGGGTGGTTGCAAGTGTGCGAGTTAGGCAGGACAAACTTGCTTTGTGGACTAAGACAGCAACGAATGAAGCTGTTCAGGTTGGTTTGTGTTTTAATTATATATTCCATGATATTTTTTTGATCATTCTCAAATCTCATGAGATGAGAACCGATGGTTTTTTCTCTTCTCTTCAATGAGTAATGTGTCTTTAACATGGTGTGCGAGATCTTATTTTTTGTTTCCTCATTCCATGTTTGTCTTCTTATATTTGCAATTTTTTTAGCTGTCGTGATGACTTTTTTTTTCTCCACTTTTCTCTGAAATGTAAAGTAGTAGTTATAGATTCTCTGGTGAACAAATCATAGAAAGAAATAGTAATGCTATTTGCAAAATCAATATTTTATTTATTCCAGCATAGAATGAGACTGGATAAGATGATTTGATCTTTTACTGGTTAGTTTCAGCAGTGATCCGATATAGCATTGAACATATACATTGGGCAGTTTGATTATCACGAGGAACTATTTGTTCATGTCCTAAAATCCATCTATTACTTTATCAGAAACTGAATAGGCTTCTGTTTTAGTTTTTAATTTAAGGCTCACTCTGATCATGTTGTATCTCTGATTGGCCTGGTGTACGTCTATGGCATAGTTAAATTCTCGCCATGCATAGTAGCTTTTGGTCTCTACTACTTTAACTGGAGAGAATTCAGTTGGTTTATGTGCTAGAAAAGGACGAGGGCACTAATGTTGTCCTCATAATCTTAATCTTCAGACGAGCATTGGGAGGAAGTGGAAGGAGATAATCGATGTCACGGACAAGATCATTTACGGCTTCCATGTAAAATTCAGTTTATATAAGCTTAACTTGTGTACACGTGTACTTCTTTATCTCTCTCTCTCATTGGATCGTTATTTGCAGGATGATTCTAAAAGGGAAAGATCGGCAAAAGTTCGGTATGCTGTGTAGAGAACTCGTACGCGCCATGTTGTTGGAAAAGAGTACTCGGATTGAGAAACTAGTCAAACGGTTTGTCTTGTGTTTTTTTGCCCCCTTGATGAAGATTATGCAAACCACAAATTGAGAGATGTTGTTTTGATGCTCCCATTGTCATTTTTAATTTGTTATTTAACTATGTTCAAAACAAGTCTTGCGCAGATTGTTAGAATTGAATATTTGTAGCATTTACGCTCTTAATTGCAAGGTTTATTCTTCTAAATCATCTTCTGTCACAAATCTCTATTTCAACGCTGTATCCTGAATTTTATTCTCGGCAACAAAGAATGACTACTGCGGCTCACTGTGAACTAAAAAAAGACTGTAAATGAGCACAGATATTAGAGCAACTGGCCTAGTTTCACGGGCATAATAAGGCAATACCTTATAATTTGGTGGAATCTGAATTAAACAACGTCCTTGTAATATGTAAGCCAAGGCAGCCTAACCAAGTTCATCTATGTCCAACCATTCAGCAGAACTACCTTAAAAATCCCATTAGATCAGCACAATCCTCAAGACTTCAAAACTTGAACTTCAACAGCTTTCAAACTTCATTTTGGTTCTGTTTGGAGACTCTATCGATTCAGTCCTCCGACTCCTATCCATCCATGCTGAACACATGCTTGGAACCTGGCCGGCCTACCTTCTAAGCTCGTGTTCAGCTTCAATCACCACAGCTTTCCTCCTGTACAACACAAGGCCAAAGAGAGGGGGGAAATGATTATGCCATTCTCAATGTGTCAACTACCACTATCTCTATTCACTAATCAATTACTCAGGCTTCCATTCAAATCGACACCTCTTCCTCTTTCCTACTTGCAAATAAAGTATCAACAGTCGAGTAACTATCACAGCTTTTTCTGCGCCTTCTATTGGTTATACAGAAAACAAAACAGTAAAACTGCAGATCAAATGAACAAACAAAAAGAGGTTCAGAAAGAGTTGCATAGATCTGATAATACGAAAGCAAGAAACAAGGGTTCCATAATCAAGCATAACTTCAAACTACAATCAGAAGGAATAGCTAAAATGAGTATCATAAATGCTTCTTAAGAGCTGGTTATTGAACTCTAGAAAAATAAATATTGCAAATCTCAAATCAATCCCACCGGTCCCAACGCATGTCAGACATAAGCTCTTCCAGCAGCTCAGCCAGCAAAGGAGATAAACGATCATAACCTCATGAATAAAACACCAGCCAATAGTTTTACTGCTGTTGGGCCTGGCGGGCCGGAGCACCGCTGCCATATCCACTTAGCTGAGCCCCATAAGGGCCATTTGGCTGAGATCCATAAGCTCCAGAACCTTGGGAGGATTCGGATTTCCACATTGCATTTCCATAACCTTGATCACCATTTGAGTCACCATAGCCACTCAATCCACCACCAAGGCCATTTGGGGTAGTGCCACCTCGTCCTCCAACAGCCCCATATGCAGAAGGATTACCATAACTTCCATCATTCCCACCATATCCATAACCTTGATTTCCATAGCCTCCATATCCATAATTTTGATTCCCAAACCCACCAGCACTAGGAGATTGACCAGCCGATCCAGAACTGTAAACTCCACCACCACCTGTGTTACCATAACCCATAGCACCATACCCAGACGTAGCTTGTGAGTTCCATGAGTTTCTAGGCCCGCCTTGCGAACCATTTCCATAGCCACCACTAGGAGGTCCATGTGGATTTCCATATGCTGCTGTTGCAGGGGGGCCATACCCAGTGTTAGCACCTCCATAGTTGCCATATCCACCATAGCCAACACCATTATTCAAAGGACCATAGCCATAGCCAGAACTATAAGGTTGGTATCCTCCACCATTGCCTTGAGGTTGCATGAACCTATTCGAGTCCAATCTACCATCGTGCAAGTTTGAACTGCCACTAGAGGGCCCATAACCCTGGTAACCACCACCAACCGAAATCGAATCACCACTTGAACGACTACCTCCACTGGGATTTGCATCTTTTGGTAGCGCTCGCTTTACTTCCACTTGCTTTCCATTCAAGTCATGGAATGTCTTGTGCAAGACTCGGTCAACAGCCTCTTCAGTATCGAATGAAATAAATCCAAAGCCTCTTGGGCGTCCGGTATTTTGATCGTACATCACAACAACATCGGTTACATTTCCATAAGTCTCAAAATATTGCCTGAAACCTTCATCTGTCAAAGTGGGAGGCAATCCTCCTACAAATATCTTTTTGGTCCGCATATTTACGCCTCCTACTACGCTTCTGAGAGGATTAAAATTTCCTACTTTGGTAGAAGTTTGTTGCTCCTCCCTCGACATGGCCCTCTTAGCCTCAACCTGAAAATAATACCGGTAACTATACAAAAATGTATTGGAACGTGAATTCAATAGAAATCATGTATAGGAGCTAACTTATTCAATTTTAAGAATGTTGAAACCTTGAATAAAGGTCACATTAAAAAAACTAATAAGGTGTGTTTTTGCATGAAACCACATTAACAGAACAAAAAACGATTCTTGCTAGTACTTACAAATGTCTAGCTTTAAGATCTGAACTATGTAAATTAGATGGACTGATATCAGTACTTTATTAAGAGAGAAGAGGCTATATAATTGTTTTGAAATCAATGTTGGGAAATCAAATCTCAATTAAGATCCCTCGAGACAGATAAAAAATGTACATGAAGTGAAAATAGTTATACAAGAAGTTAAAATAACTAATATCATCGAGATTAATCTACAAAAAATCCCAAGTTCCCGAACACAAAGAAGCATGCGCCTAGGAGAGACAAATTCAGGATTAAACGTGTGTAGCTCCTCAATCTAAAATATAGGCCATATCCAAATTTAAGAAAAATGATCCTCTCAGTCATTTTCCACTGCCAGTAACAAATTATAATAATAGAACCAAACTACTACTCAAGGAAGACATCAAGCGCCAAAGCAAAAGAACCTGAAAACTACCCTCCAAAACAACACAATGCTTCGGTTCTCAATAATAACAAAAGATAATAATCTCTTCAACCGTCAAGTTAGGAAGAATGAGATGATAGATTCAGCAACATTTAATTATGAGCAATACAGAGTGAGAACGCATTACATAAAATTGACCCACAACATAAGTTTCTGATCCAGAAATCTCATAATCCTAAAAAAATTTTAAGAACAGCAAAGTCCTTCAAAACAAACAGGACTGATCAAAGGCTCATAACCACAGAAAAGATACTGATAAAGCCATATAAAAACACCTCCACCGGAAAGAAGCAGAAACACACAAAAGAATATTAATTTTGTTCAAGAAGCCCTAAACCAACTATAGGATAATAATGGAGAACAATTTTCGTTAATATGGAAAAAAAATCCACCAAGTTGAAAATTCTAGGATATCCTCACCGTTCTGCCATCGATGGTGTGCTTATCCTGAAGAACTCGATCGAGAATAGAAGGATCTGCAAAGAGCACGAATCCAAAACCTCTAGGCTTACCGGAGGGTTTTTCTCTCATAACGAGAGTCTGCAAAACGTCGCCATAGTTGCTAAAGTAATCCTTGAGCATATCCTCCGAGGTTTCCCAGGAAATCCCTCCAATAAAAAGCTTTGCTTGATCGGAATCCATGGCACTCTGCCTCGCCTCTGGTTCGGAAAAGGCCGAAAGCTTCCACCTTCCTTCTCTCTGAGATGTGATTTTGGAGGGTTCGGAGAAGGAAGGGCTTCGCAGCCGACTGAGACAATAAGAATTAAGAAGCCACTGAATGAGCGCATCCTTGAATATATTTAATAAATAAAAATAAAAATAATTATTTATTATTTCGATATTTGGATGGCCAATTGGACCATAATGGGCCCTAGGCCCAGAGTCAGTTTCTACTCTTCTGTTAAAGCCCATAAAATCTCAACACCTTACAAACCCCACTCCGACCTGCACTCCCCGTCTCCCGCACTGGCAATGGCTTCTTCAACCCTAGCTCGAGCGATGGCCACCGCCCTTACCCTGGCTCGCCATCCATCTCCATCTTTATTCTGTCCGAATCGTCTTATCTCCTCTTCAAGTTCAGTCACTCTATGTCCTTCTCTGCCTACTCTCATTCTCGCCCGTCGATCTCTTCCCTCTCTTTCCCATGCTGTTCGCTCTATCACTCCAACCCATACTTCCCGCTTCACTCCTGTGCGATGCCGGGTCAATCGATCCGGAAACTCCTCCTACTCGCCGCTTAACTCCGGTTCCAATTTCAGTGACCGTCCTCCTACAGAAATGGCTCCGTTGTTCCCTGGTTGTGACTACGAGCACTGGCTTATTGTTATGGATAAGCCTGGGGGAGAGGGTGCCACCAAGCAGGAGATGATCGATTGCTACATTCAGACCCTATCTAAAGTTGTTGGGAGGTGATTTAGCTTATGTGGAAATACGAGATTTATTTTCTTTCGCTTCAATTTCATTTTGATGAAATTCCTGTATCTTGATGTGACACAGCGAAGAGGAAGCGAAGAAGAAAATATACAATGTTTCTTGCGAGAGATATTTTGGTTTTGGCTGTGAGATTGATGAGGAAACCTCGAATAAGCTGGAAGGTGTGTTTGTGCTGTTTCAACCTGTTTTTTATCTCGTCTCATTGTGCTATTTACTAGTTTCTTCAGCTTACTTAGCTATTTTGGTTTAACTATTGACAGGGTTGCCTGGTGTTCTATTTGTGCTTCCTGATTCATATGTTGACGCAGAATATAAGGATTACGGGGGTGAGTTGTTACCTATAACCGATTTATGCTTTTTTAAATGATTATGCATCGAGTCACTAGTCTTTGATTGACTACTTTTAGATGTATTGCTTTCCTATCGATGGGTAAGTTGTGCAGAAACTTATAGTATAGTTTATGGGGTTGGCAGTCATTTAGGGTCCCACAAATTCGTTTCTCCTGTATAATGAACTATTATAGTTCTATAAAAAAAAACCATCTTGGTAACTGAATCATTAGAACCAACTCGTCTTGGCAAAGCTAATAGTCCTCAAATGGGTAATATCATGTTATGAACTCACTTGGAAAGACTCTCTTACATAGTTTTGATACTTCATATTCTGGCTCTGCAATCATCAACTTTTTATGTACTTGTCATTTCTTCCTTAAAATGAGCTTTACAGTTCCAGAAAGCCATCTTATTCATTTTTTTTCATAGAACTGTCCATCTTGGCAAAGCTAGTAGCCTTAAACTGGGTTATGTCTAGCTTTGAATGCTAATGGACTAACATCGAAGGACTTTTTATGCTGTTCTGTCACTCAGATTATGGAGTTACAATCATTTAAAGTTCAGAAAACTAGTCTCTAGCCTTAGCATTAGCTATTATAGTTGGAACAAGTATAGTTATGATTTACAATAATGAGAAATCTCCCACGGTGCAGCTGAGTTGTTCGTGAATGGTGAGATCGTACAAAGGTCACCTGAGAGACAAAAGAGGGTGGAGCCACAGCCCCAAAGGGCCCAGGACAGACCAAGGTACAATGATAGAACTCGATATGTGCGGCGCAGAGAGAACATGCGATGAGACAAACACAGATGGAAATATTTATGTAGATATCTCCAGAAAAAACTCAGTGGGGGAGCTTCTTTTGACGGGGTTAACAACTATATCCGATCAGGCCATGTCGAAACGAGCAGGTTTTTAAACATGAGTTGCTTTGTCATGAAAGTGGTAGACTGGTGTATTCTATTTCCCTGGCTTTAGTAACTTTTATGGTGTAAGAACTTGGTTTAATATATTTATATCCATGCAATGCATTACTCCTCATACTTCATGCCCCTCATTGGTATGACATCCCTGGGCATTCAAAGCCTCCTTGAGCCACCAACTCCAGTTCTAAAGCTTAAAAAATGCGGTAAGAAGATCTAGTTCAGTTGGGTGGTAGTTAATTTTGAAGTCATATGAACGTGGAACACTTGTTCCTACTTCTTAACTCTGAATTCTTGCGCGAGTTAGTTCGATTGCTCAGTTATTTAGCCAATCAGAAGTCGAAGTGGAAGAAGTTCTTGAAGGGGAATAGATGATAGTTATAGATTCATTTATTGTATTTATAGCATACATATGCATTTTAGCATGAATCTAGTGGTGTCCTATTCCTCCTCCCCCGAAGCCACCTCCGCCGCCTTTGCCAAATCCTCCACCTCCTCCGGAACCACCGCCAAAGCCACCTCCCCTTCCTATTCCTCCTCCTCCGCCAATGCCTCCCCCTTTTCCAAAACCTCCGCCAAGTCCACCACCTTTACCAAAGCCACCTCCGCTTCCTATTCTGCCACCACTACCAAGGCCACCTCCTCCTACGCCAACGCCCCCACCCTTTCCAAAGCCTCCACCGACTCCGCCGCCTTTACCAAACCCACCGCCATTTCCTCCCCCAACCCCGCCACCGTTGCCAAATCCACCACCAGAGCCTCCGCCAACTCCGCCACCTTTTCCAAAACCTCCACCAATCCCCCCACCTTTCCCAAACCCACCACCGTCTTGGCCAAAACCACCACCAATCTCCTCGTTTTCTCTCCTCTCAACTACATTTCTTGCAAACACACCAGCGACAAAAACGTGAAAGAAGAACAAAAACAACAACGCAACTCCTCCCCTAACACCTCCCATGATGTTACTCAGAAACTCTGGATGAACACTCCATGAAACCCTCTCAGGGTATTTATAGGCATCCATCAAAGTCACTGCTTTCTACTTCAGCTTTCTTTTTCGAATTTAATGGCTCTCAGCCACCCACATTTGGACTCTTTTTCTCCACCTATAACTGGTACCATTACCTGTCAAGCAAAAATAATCGTAAAAAAATCCAAAACACGACGACAACCCTTTGCAGGCTTCTTGTTCGCCATTGCAGTCATCACTGAAAACGATGGCTTGCAAAGAGAGGATCTTCGATCCATTGGGATTCTTCCATTCAGAGATTAAAGAGCATGGTTATCCCTTAAGTACCATACACATAAACCAGTTCCTCCACCAAAAACCGCAATATTATTCACAAAAAAGACAAATGTCTACTCTTTGTTTGTGCTTAAAAGGTTTACTCTCGCTTTCCAATGTACGTCTTCTTTTGCGGTTTACTAGACTTTTATGCGCCTAGATTGCCTCCTTCCTGGAATTAAAACGGTCACACGTCCTTAAGAAGCACAGTGTACAAAGAAGAGTGTTGAAATAGTTCACAGAAGTCAGAAACTCTGGCCAACTGATACGACTACGCAGATCCTTAGAATGAGACGTTCGTTTAATTATTCAGTGTGAAATGTGGACCATATTTCCTATGGTTCAACCCATTCAGACTAAAATGTGGACCGCGTTTTCAAGAATGTCCTGGATTGCTGACCAACCCTAGACGTTTGGTTATTGTGGCAGTATCATGCATGATGAGATTAGTTCATTGTTGGGTTAGGTGAAATCTTTTTTTTTATTCAGTCGGTGAACTCTGCGATCTTGTTATTTCAGAGATAATACAGTCCGAAAGCTTTTTCTTGCTGCTGAGATATGATAAAGACAGATTTTTACTGAAGCAAACTAGGTGTCCGGTAGATGGATGTTTGATTGCATATTCTCTGTCTTTGTCTCTCTCTCTCATTAATTGCACCATTGAAAAGATCCTGTAAACTTGCCACTCGGTGACTCGTTACGACGAAAAAAGAAGACATTTTCTTCCAGAAATGAGAATTTCTTCAACCACTTTAGAGCGAGAGAGAGAAAGTTTTGATTCTCGACGATATGGAGCGCGAGTCGCCACCGTCCATGTGGATTTCTTTGATGTTGAATTCGATAGAATAGGTTGTGGGTAGTTTTCAATTCTTCTTTGTGTTGGGAATTATATGTGTTCTACGGAATTATCTGTGTTCGTAATACCGATACCAATAACATGCGAGTTACAAGTTACATGATAAATATTTAATCATTAAAAATTATAAGTTATAAAAATCTCATTTTTATATTTTCAAAATAGATTTAGAGGATTTACGAAAATATATTTTTCTCCAAGTTTCAGAAACTTTGAAGATTGATAATTGATTTTCTTTTAACCTTTGAAACCTTGATCTTCTCTCTCAATCTTCCTCTCCTCGAATAATCACGTGTGAACGTGATTATTAAATTGATTCGCTCAATTTAGAATAGATCGTGTTCTCAACACTTGAGACAATCTAGAGAACGTTTCTCTAGAATCAAATCAAGAGATTTTAAGAAAATTAAAAACTATTTTTTTTCTCCAAAGAATTTTTCAATCACTTCAGTTCAGTTTTGTCAATTGCTAGATTGAATTTTAAAAGAAATTATTTTTGTAATGGTTATGAAAATCTCTCATCTAAAATTTAAAATCTAATTTTATAAAATATTTACAAAATCTAAACTGATTTTAAAAATTCAAATTGAATTTAATTTTTTAATATATTTTAACATTTGAAATATTATCAAAATTTAAACTGACTTTCAAAATTCAAACTGAATTTGATTTCGTGGTATATTTTAACATTTAAAATATTTTCAAAATTCAAATTGAATTTGATTTCGTAGTACATTATAACTTTTAAAATATTTTCGAAATCCAAACTGACTTTCAAAATTCAAATTGAATTAGATTTAATAATATATTTTAACATTTAAAATATTTCTGAAATCCAAACTAACTTTCAAAATTCA
>QAOC01035770.1:0-54785 GCA_003255005.1 Begonia fuchsioides | reverse complement strand
AATATGTACGTGGAAAGCTTTGAAAAAACTAATGAAAAAAGAGTTTGACCCGCAAGGCACAAACTCTTACTCACAGTTTGTTTCAAACCTTTCTAATCCATTTTTAATTCCTTATTCCCAAGTTTACCCTCAAGTTATGATAGGACATGAAGAGCATCACCCAAACCGTGGCCATGAAGAGCCCTTAGAAAGAGAGGAAGAAATCATCAATCCTCTTGAAGGGGCGTTGTTTGAGTTGGATTGCAACATGGAAGATGAAAACCAATATGGAGACTCCGAAATAACTTTTGAGGTAACCGACACCATTAATACTTCCATTGAGGACCTTGCTGTTTTTAAGTGTTCCAAAGGGCATATCCTAGAAGTTGAGGAAAATGTTAGAGGCTTGGTGGAAAGGAAACCCGAGGAGGAAGAAAATGCCATCGGGTTTGAGAAGCTGCACACCTCCTTGGAGCCCATGAGTTTTGGCCTTGTCTTGGAGCATTTCCAAGAGCCTAACAAAGAAGTTATGAGCAAGGAAACCTCCATGGCAGCAAGTGAAGAAGATGGTATGAACATCAAAGGTATTTTTACTCATGAAGGAGCCTCCTTGGAATTGAAGCCACACATGGCCGAATGTACTAATGATCTTATCCAAGAGTCCAAGGAGAAACATTTGGTAGTTGATGAACCAATCTTGGCAGCACCCCCTCGTGTATGTAAGGGAGTCAAGAAGGGGATTGAAGAGCTCCTTGTGGCCACCCATCATTGCAAAATGATCCAAGATATTGAAGGGGCCAAACCGCACAAGGTTGTGGCCGAAAGGTATGACCTACCTAAACACTTAAGTGCTAATTCTCTTGGAAATTGTTTGGTTGCTAGAACATGCTTGAATGGTGTTTATATTGAACTAATGGGTGCAAACAAATCATTGATCAACGATCACAATATATTGTTGCCTATTAATGTGGCTGTTATTATGGAACATGGTTTGGATATTTCTATGTGGAATCATAAATATTGGCTTGTTGCATTTCAAGAGGACGAGAAGTTAGAAAAGTTGTGGGGCCAACTTAAGAAATGTATTTTGGGAGAGAGCTATTTCAATGGTCTAATCTCATGGTGCACCAAAGACCATAGCTCCATTAAGGCCCCTAGTGTCCATTGTCCCAAGGAGAAGATAGTGATCAAATGGACCCCAAGAGATCAAGCAAAACATGATGAGGTCACGGGAACAAGGTGCAAAACTAAGGGGTTGCATGAAGAGTTCAAGCCAACCACCCAGGAGAAAATTTTTTCCTATGATAAACTTATGTGCCGGGCACAAAGGAGGACCAAGTTCAAAGAAGGAGACTTGGTATGGCTCAACTTACAAAAGGAAAGGTTCTTCAAGCAACAAAGGTCGAGATTTAAGCCATGGACCAAGGGACCTTTCATGATAACGGCAAGAGTTGGACTTAATGCCTATCGACTAAAGTTACCCGGGATGTATGAAGTGTCGACTACCTTCCATGACCGAACCCTATTGCCTTTGATGAAGATGGCATGGAAGAGGAAGAGATGGAAGCCAATTTGGATTTGAGGACAAATCCTTTCCAACCTCGGGTGGATGATGTGCCACGGATTAGCACATCTAGAAGCGGAAGGCTCTAGCACCATGGACTTGGTCTCGGGTTTCTATGCCAAGGCCGAGTCAATATTTTGTCTAACAAATGTGCTAATTTTGTAGGTGCCAACATGGAAGGGTGATCCAAACCACCTAGGTGATGATAGCACCACTTTTGGTTTCGGCCCAGGATGACCTCCGGGGCTTGTGCGGCTGTTATGAACACATTATGGACCTGATTTGGCCAAGCTAGCTTCTACAAATATGTGTCCAACATCCTAAGGTTTCCAGAATGTTGCGGATTATAAAATTTGGATAACAATTGCCCAGCCAACGAATGCCATTACAGAGGCATCCAGAAGATGGAGCGGCCCGGGAGCATCCAACCCATGGTGGCCGATCCATGGCCATGTTTGGCCCCAACGGAAAGGAAGGCTCAATTACATCATTGTCCACCATTGGAGCAGCAGCTAGCAGCCCAAGGAAGTGCCCAACCCTTGGTCCAAGAAGGATGCAAATGATCAACACCGATTGGCCTTGGGCTATCCAACAATTGATGGACCGAACCTTGCCTAAAGCCTCATCCACTTTGAGCACGTATTAGAGCCCCACAAAGTTTGGCAAGTGTGGCCCATCAATGAAGGTTTGCTTGTCCCCTTGGAAGATATTTAATTTTTGGAAATACTTGTAATTTGTATCTAGTTTTGGACTTGAATTGTTGTTTGGAGGGTGGTTCGGTTTGGGGCAATTTCCTAGGTTTTGGTTTGGTTTGAACCAAGTCAAGGCCCATCTTGTTGGAACTTAGGGGAAACCCTAATTTCCCACTTGGCCTTTCTTTTGGATGATGTTTGGACGTGGGTTTTAGTCATGGATTAGTGGAGTGTTTGGGAAGCTTAAGGTGGGACCCATTTTCCACCTAACTCCTACACTTTTCACTCATAATCCCTATTTAGACTAGGTCAATTTGTGGACTTTGTTGTAAGATTGGAGGGAGTATGAAACCCTCCCTTGACGTGTTGTAAACTTCAGAAAAGAATTGGATAAAATTTGAAGAAGCTTGAAGCTCTCAAACCCTTTCCTTTCTCATGGCATTTCATTCAAGGTGAGTAATATCCTTTGTTTTGGTTTGTCTTGGTGTTGGTGATTTTGCTAGAGTCACTTAACCTTTTATTCCAACCTTCCTCCTCACTTGATTAGGAACAAGATAAGCTTGGAAGTCACATAGCCCTCATTCCACCTAATTTGTTTTCGGGTCTTGGCTGTTTTTGGTGTGGTTATTGTCTTTGTTCCCTTACCCGAGTGGATTTTGTGCATCAAAAGTTCACTCTGTGCTAACTTCTGTTTTTCGTGTGCTAATGTCCTAAAATTTGGGCTGTGCGTTCCTCATTCACATTTAGAAATACTTGATTTTGCATGTCACTCCCAGATTTCTTCAATTCGAAGTTGTGCACGTTCCTTTCTCCACCTCTCTAGTGGATTAATCAATGCAGACCCATTCTGTCGACCTGATTTCAAATCTTCATAACTTGTAATCCAGCCGTGAGTTTGCCTCCAAAAACCCACCATTCTCTTCCCCTTTCCTTGAAGTTATTTTCTGTCAATTTTTGGCTTCCCAGATTACCTACATCGAAAGTTGTGCAAAGATCATCTCAAACCTTCTGCACTGTCTAAAACAGTTTTGTCTGTTTGTGCACCAGAAGTTCACCCCGTGCCATTTTAAGTTTATCACGTGCTATCACTCTAAACTTTTGACCAGAGTTGGTCCATTTCCTATAGTCTAAGTCCCCAAAATTTCAGCCCAAAACCCTGTACTCAATTAGCGTTCTAACTGCCACAATCCCCTGTTTCGGTTTTAGTCATTCTTCACATTGGCAGATTGCATTGCTTTCTCCTATCCCGACACTTCCGCATTCTTGGAGCGTGTCATCTAATCCCTAAGCCCAAAGCTCAAAGCACAAAGTCCAAAGCCAAAAGCCTTAATCCCAAAGTTGTAAGCCCTAAGCTATAAGCCTTATACCCTAAGCCCTAAGAGCTAATCCCTAACACTAACCCTAAGCCCAAAGTCCAAAGCCCAAAGTACAAAGCCCTACGCCTAAAGCCCTAAGCCCTAAGCTTAAAGACCTATACTAGAAGCCATATGCCCTTGGTCTAAGTCATATGCCCTATTATTTATGCCTTAAGTTTAAAATCTAAGCTCGAAACCTCTAATCTACAAGCCTTCAACTTTAATCACAAAGACCAAGGCCAAAAGCCTAAATCCTTTTCCCATAAGCTGCTCAAAACACAAAGTACTAAGCCCTAAGCCCTAATCCATAATCCCGATGCCCAAAGCCTAAAGGTAAAAGTTCTACCCCATAAAATTTAAGTTCTAAGCCCTAAGCTGACACGGAATGGAGGGGGCTTAGATTTAGGGAGAGAGAGGATAGTCGGTTAAGGTTTGTAAGGGAAGAATATCCGGTATTCCAGAATCGGGACTGCATTTTGGGAGAGGATAACTGAACGATGAGAACGAGTCTATTGCTGAAATTTTGAGGGGAGTTGCGGGGAAGCGTTAAGTAATACACCTCAAAATTTGAAGGAACAGTAACCGGGCTTGGAGGTGGCCGGAAGTGAGGTCCGGCGGAAAGAAATGGATCTATCGAACAAAATAAACGATGGAATGAAGAGCTTATGACCTTCAAGCTTACCCTACATCCTTGAAGAAGGCTGGAGACTTTGAAGCAAGAAGAGATCTCCAGCTCGGAGGGAGAAATCTTGAAAAGAACCCACGGTGGCCGGAGAACTTCCGGCTGCCGGCTGAAAGTGGAAAATGCCCGAGAAGGGAGAGCTAAAAAGCTACTTAAATTCAAATTCCAAATTGAGAATTACAATCATGCAATGGGGGAGGTTTTATAAGCTACGAAGAGAGGAAAATGGGAGGGAAAACTAACGGCCAAAGTCATTGAAAAAGCATGCTGTAAAATGAATAAAAGGAGGGAAAATTATGACCAATGAGAATTCAAGAACGTGCAAGCCATGTTTCCTTGAATTCCTTCAGCCTAAATTCTTTTCTTTCTTGGCCCTAAATACCCTTCTTCCAGCAAATAAACCCTCATGCAAAACCCCATGCACGACATGCAAAGATCCAAAATAAACCTAGCCGAGAAACACTCTCGGGTTCTCCAAATGTCCACGTAAAAATTATCCTAAAAATGCAATAAAATTCCTTCAATCCTTAGAAAGGTTGATGAGTTGAGTCGTGGGATGATTGAGCACGATTGCATGTGACTCAAACTCGCCATGCAAAGTAAACTTCAATCGGGTTTGGGTACGGGCTCGAGTTCGGCGGTCTCAGTTTTAGGATGCAAGTTCACCTCTTCACCACGCCAAGTTATTACGTGTTTTGGCCTTGTTTGATCCTCCAAAGTTGACAAATGTATAATTCTTCAATTAATTTTTCTGCAACATCAACAAATATATTAGAAAAATCCTGAGTTCGGGCTCGGGTGATTGCTCTACTTGGCATGCCAATCTGTGCCATGTCATAAGCTCTAAGTCAAAAGCCTTAAACCCTAAGCCCTAAGCCCACCCTAAGCCTATTGCCCTAATCCCTAACCTTAAGCCATATGCCCTAAGCCCTAAGCCATAAATCTAGAGCCCTATGAGTTAAGCCCCATAATTATGCTTTGTGCCCTATGCCCTATGCCTTATGACCTAAGCCATGTGCCATATGCCCTAAGTCCAAAGCCCTAAGCCCTAAGCCGAAATCCCTCAGCCCTAAGCCTAAAGCCATAAGCCCTAAGCTCTAAGCCATTAGCCCTAAGCCCTAAGTCCAAAGGCCAAAGGCCAAAGCAAAAAGCGATAAGCCTAAATCCCAAAGCCCAAAGACGCAAGCCCAAAGCCTTAAGCTCTAAGTTCTATTTACAAAGGTATATGCCCTAAGCTTAAATCCCAAAGTCTGAAGCGTTGATTCCTGAGCCCTAAGCCCAAAGCCCATGGCCAAAGCCCTAAGCCTAACTCCCTATTCCTTAAAACCTAAGCCCAAAGGCCAAACCCACATGCTCGAAGCCCTAAGCTCAAAGTCCTAAGCTCTAATCATTAAGCCCAAAGCCCTAAGTCCAAATGCAAAGCCAAAAGCCCAAACTGCAAAGCCCAAAGCCCATATTGTTGAGCTCAAAGCCATAATTGCAAAGCTTAAATCCCAAAAATGTAAGTTGTAAACCCAAAGCTTAAAACTTTGAACCTTAAGACCTAAATCTAAAGCCATAAACCTTATCTCCTAAGTCCTAGCTTAACACCCTAAGGCCTAAGCCCTAACCCCAAAACCCAAGGCCCCTAAGCTCTAATCCCTAAGCCCAAAAGCTCGAAGAGCAAAGCCCAAAGACTAAAGCCCAAAGACTAAAGCCCAAATCCTAAGCCTCATGCCCTAAGCCCTAAGACCTAATTCCTAAGCACTAACCCTAAGCCGAAAGCCCTATGCCTAAAGCCTTAAGCTGTAAGCCCAAAGACCTAAGCTAGAAGCCTTAAGCCCTAACTCTAAGTCCTGCTCTATGATTTAAGCCCTATGCTTAGAATCCAAGCTTGCCCTAATCTACAAGCCTTGAGCTTTTATCACAAAGACCAAGGCCAAAGCCCTAAGCCCTAAGCCATAAGCCCAAATACCTAATCCATAAGCCTAAAATTTAAGTTTAAAGCCCTAAGCTCTAAGCCCAAAGCACCATGCCCTAAGCCCTCAGCCCGCCCTAAGCCTATAGCCCTAAGCCCTAAGCCATAATCCCAGAGCCCTATGCCTTAAGCCCTATGCTTATGCTTTGTGCCCTATGCCCTATGCCCTATGACCCAAGCCATATGCCATATGCCATATGCCCTAAGTCCTAAGTCCTAATCCCTAAGCCCAAAGCAGTAAGCCTTAAGGGCTAAGGCCTAAGCCCTAGCCTCTAAGCCCTAAGCCCTTATCCTAAAGGCCAAAGCCCTAAGCCCAAAGCCATAAGCCCTAAGCTCTAAGTCGTATTCACTAAGGTATATGCCCTTAGCTTAAATCCCAAAGCCTGAAGCCTTGATTCCTGAGCCTTGACCCCAAAGACCATGGCCAAAGCACTTAGCCCAACTCCCTATCCCTCAAAACCTAAGCCCAAAGGCCATAGCCATATGCCCGAAGCTCTAAGCTCAAAGTCCTAAGCTTTAATCCTTAAGCCCAAATTGCAAAGTCAAAAGCCTAAATTGCAAAGCCCAAAGCCCATATTGCAAAGCCCAAATCCAAATATTCTAATCCCTAACCCCAAAGCATAAAATTTTAATCTTATGACCTAAATCCTAAGCCCTAAACCTTATCTTCTAAGCCCTAGCTTAACACCCTAAGCTCTAAGCCCTAAGCCCAAAGCCCAAGTCCCTAAGTTCTAATTCCTAAGCCCAAAAGTTGAAAGCGCAAAGCTTAAAGCCTAAATCCCTATGTCTTAAGTCATATGCCCTAAGCTCAAAGCCCACCACCCTATGCCCTAAGCACATAGCCCACAACCCACACCCATATGCCCTGAGCTCTAAGCCTAAAACACTAAGACATTAGCCCTAAGCCTAATGACCTAAGCCTGAAGCTCTAATCCCAAAGCCAAAATCCCTAGGGCCTAAGCCCTACGCCCTAAGCAACTAATTCCTTAGTTAAAAGCCCTAAGCCATATGTGCTACGCTTAAATCTGTATATCCTAAGCCCTAAGTTATTGTCACAACTTCATATCCTTTATGAGCTAAGCCCTTGTCCTAAGCCCTAAGGCCAAAACCTTAAGCTTCAAGGCCAAATACCTAAGCCTAAGCCTAAAGCACAAAGTTCAAATCACAAAGTTATAAGCTTAAATCCCTAAGCCCTAAGCCTAAAGTTCTTAGCCCTAACCCCTAAGCCCTAAGTTATAATCCCAAAAGCCCTAAGAACAAATGCCTAAATGCTAAACCCTAAGTCCTAAGCCCTAAGCCCTAAGCCCTAAGCCCTAAGCCCTAAGCCCTAAGCCCTAAGCCCTAAGCCCTAAGCCCTAAGCCCTAAGCCCTAAGCCTTAATCCCTAAATTCAAAAAAGTAAAGCCTTAATCCAAAATCCCTAAGCCCTAATCTTGAGAACCCTAATATTGAAACTCTAAGCCATAAGCCCTAAGCCCAAAACCCTATCTTCTAAGCCCTAAGGATAGAACATTAAGGCCTAAACCCTATCGTTAAACCAAAGCACAATGACGTAAGCTGTAAGCCCAAAGACCAAAGCCTTTATCACGTAGTCCTAAATTCTAAGCCTTAAGCTCTAAGCCCTAACCCAAAAACCTTATGCCTAGAGCTCAAAACCCTAACCTGACAGCCCTTATCCCAAAGGCCTCAATCCAAATCCCATACCCCTAAGTCTTAAGCCTTAAGCCCAAAGCCTTAGCCCAAAGCCCTATGCCCAAAGCTCTTAGCCCAATGCCAAAAGCCCAAAACCATAAGCGTTAAGCCAAAAGCCCTAAGCCCTAAGTCCAAATAATAGAACTCTAAGCTCTAAGCCATAAGCCCAAATCACTAAGTCCTAAGCCTTGTGCCCAAAGGCTATAGCAGAAAGCCAAAGGCCCAAATCTCTAATACAAAATCCCTAAACCCAAGGCCCTTAGCTCTTATACCAAATAAAAAAATGCCAAAGCCAAAAGCCCAAAGCCCCAAGCCCTAAGCCCTAAGCCCTTAGCCTTAGCCCCTATGCCCTTCGCTCAAAGCCATAAGCCCTAAACTCTAAGCCCAAAATCCTAAGCCTGCACTAAGCCCTTAGACCCCAACTCTAGTCCTAAGCCCTAAGCCCTAAGCCATACGCTCCAAGCTCAAAGCCATAAGCACTAAGCTTAAAGCCTTAAGCCCTAAGCCTTAAGCTCAGAGCCCTTAGCCCTTACCATAAATCACTAAGATATAATCCCATAATGGCTGAACAAAAGCTCTAAGCCCAAATTCCTAATCTCTTAGACAAAATATATAACCCTTAGTCATTTAGGCTAAAGCCAGAAACCCTAAGCCCAAAGCCCTAATCCCAACAGCCTTAACCCATATCTAGAAGCCCTAGTCTCAAAGACCAAAGCCTTATCTCCTAAGGAAAGAGTTGTAAGACCAAAGCCCACAACCTAAGGTCAATGCCCTAAGATCTAAATCCTAAGTCCTAGGCCCTAAGCCTTAAGCCCTAAGCGGATAGCCTAAAGCCCTATACTCTAATCCCAAAGCCCTAAGCTAAAAGTCGAAAGCCCTAAGCCAAAAGACCACTACAAAAATCCTAAATCTCTAAGCCTGCTACTTTAAGACCCAGGTCCAACTAGTAAAGCTTTATCTACTAAGCCCTAAACCCTAAGCTTATAGGATAAAGCCCTCAATCATAAGCCCTAAGCCCAAACCCTAACCTTAATCCCAAAGCCATAAGCCCAAAGCCCTTATCCTTTAAGCCTAAGTCCTTAATACTAAACCCTAACCTTAATCCCAAAGCCATAAGCCCAAAGCCCTTATCCTTTAAGCCTAAGTCCTTAATACTAAACCCTAAACCCTTATCCAAAATCCATAAGGACTAGGCCAAAAACACAAAGACCTTAACCCAAATCCCAAGAAAAATGACCTTAGCCCTAAGCTCTAAGCCCTAAACTTAATGTCCAAAGCTCTAAGCAATAAGCCCTAAGCTCAAAGAAATAAGCCCTAAGCTCTGAGTCCTAAGCCCTAAGCCCTAAGACCAAAGCCCTAAGCCCTAAGCCCTAAGACCAAAGCCCTAAGCCCTAAGCCCTAAGACCAAAGCCCTAAGCCCATAGCCTTAATCTTTAAGCCCTAAGTTTGAAGCCATAAGCTCTTAAGCCTGAAACTGTATGCTCAAAGCACCAAGCATTTAGCATAAAGCACTAAGCCATAATATCATTAGCACTAACTCGAAGCCCTATGGCCAAAGCCCTAAACCCTAAGCCCAAAGCCTTAAGTTGTCAACTCTAGGTCTGAGCCATAAGCTCTAAGCCCAAACCCCTAAGCTCTTAAACTCAAAGTGATGAACCCTAATCATTTAGCCCTAAGCCAAAAACCCTAAGCCCAAAGATCTAATCCCAAAGGCCTAAACCAAAATCTTAAACCCCTAAGCTTAACGAGCAATACACTATCTCCTAATGCGAAAGCTATTAGCCCAAAGATCACAGCCTGAAGTCAAAGCCCTATGCTCTAAGCCCAATGCCATAAGCCCAATGCCATTAAGCCCAAAGACCAAGGTCTAAAGAGCAAAATCTTATCTACTAAGCCCTAAGACTATAGGCCAAAGACCTCAAGCCAAAACCCTAAGCTTTAAGCTCAAGGCCCTAAGCCATACGCCTAAAACATTTATCCCTTGGGCCTAAGCCTTAAACCTTAAGCTCTATGCCCAAAGCCCTAAGCCCAAAGCACAATCCCCTAACCAAACACCCAAGCCTAAAGCCCAAAGCCAAATCCCATAGCCCTAACCCCTAAGCCAAATGCATCATGCCAAAAGCCCTAAATTGTTAGCCCTAAGCACTAAGCCATGAACCTTAACCCCAAAGTCCTAAACCCTAAGCCTTATGCCCTAAGCTCTACGCCCTAAGCCCAGCTTACAATGCTAGGCCAAACCCCATATCCCTAACAATGAAGCTCTAAGCCCAGGCCCAAAGAGCAAAGCCTTATCCCCTAAGCCCATGGCCCTAAGCCCTAAGCCATAAGCCTTAGGAACTAAGCCCTTAGACTTCAACCGTAGTGCTAAGCCTAAAGCCATAAGCCCTTACACTAAAGTACTAAGCCATAATTGCATAAGCGATATCCCAAAGCCCTGAGACCTAAGCCTTACGCCTTAAGCCGTAAGCCCTAAGTTCAAAGCTTATAGACCTAAATAAAAACCCATTTCCCTAACCATGAAGCCCTAAGCAAAGGTCTAAAGAGAAAACATCTATCCCCTAAGCTCTAGGCCTTAAGCCCTAACCCTTAAGCCTTATGCACTATGCCCTTAGACCTCAACCCCTGTGCTAAGCTTGAAGCCATAAGCCCTTACACTAAAGCACTAAGCCGTAATCACATAAGCATTATCCCAAAGCCCTAAGTCGTAAGCTCTAAGGTTTGAGCAACAAGCCCTAAGCTCTTAGAACAAGCAATAAGCCCTAAGCTCTTAGACCAAGCAATAAGCCCTAATCTCTTAGGCCTAAGAAAGAAACAGTAAGCCCAAAGGCCTAAGCAATCCCAGAGGCCTAAACACATATCTTGAAGAATTTTTCTCAAAGACCAAAGCCCTATCTTATAAGGCAAAATTTGTAAGAGCAAAGACCAAAGAAAAAGCTCTAATCTCTAACCGTTAAGTCCTGAGCTCTTAGACCAGTCCATAGCCCAAAGCCCAAGACCATATGCTCTAAGCCTTAAGACTAAAGTACTAAGCTCTATGTCCAAATCCCTCAGCCCAAAGCCCAATCCAAAAATCCCAAATCTCTAAGCCCATAGCGCTAAAAACCATATCAAATAGCAAAGCCTTATGCCCTAAGCCTGAGTCCTAAGCCTAAAACCCTTAAGAAAAAACCCTAAGTCCTAAGCCCAAAGCCTTACGCCTTAAGCCTTGCTTAGAGCCAAAGCCCTAATCCTTAATCCCTTAGGCATAAGCTCTAAACCCTAAGCCCTAATCTCAAATCTTTGATCCCTAAGCCTTAAGCCCAAAGCCCTAACCCCAAAGCCAAAATCCTTAAGCCATAAGCCTTAAGCCCTAAGCTCTAAGCCATAAGCCCTTAGACCTAACCTATTCTAAAGCCTAATGCCCTAATCTTAAATCCATGTGGACAAAGGTCTAGAGCCTATGCCTAAAGGCCTAAACCCTAAGCCTAAACCCAAGTCTTTGACTCTAAGCCCTAAGCACTAACACCTAAGCCAAAAGCCCTAATCCAAAAGCTTTATGCCCTAATCCCAAACCCTTGTATCGAAGCCCTAAGGCATAAGCCTTAATATGAAAGCCCTAAGCCTTAATCTCAAAGCTCTAATATTGAAGTCTTAAGCCATAGGTCTTAAGCCCTAAGCCCTATCCTCTAAGCCCTCAGCCCTATTCTCTAAGCCCTAAGCCCTAACCTCAAAGCCAAAAGCTCTAAGGCCTAAACACATTAAGCCCAAAGCACAAAGCATGAGCCTTAAGCCCAAAGCTTTTACATCTAGGCCTAAGTTCTAGACCCTAAGCTTATGAGCCTTAATTCCTAATCACAGAGCAAAAAAATCTACGTCCAAAGCTCAAAACCTTAAGCTTAAAGCCCTAATCAAAAAGTCTTGAGCCCAAATCTTGAAGCCCTAAGTCCTAAGCCCTGGGCCAAAAGACCAAAGCCCTATCCTCTAAGGCCAAATCCCTAAGACAAAAGCCCAAAGCCATGAAGTTGAAGCCCTAAGACCTAAGACCAAAGCCCAAAGCCCTAAGAGCAATGTCCAAATCTAAATCAAAAAGCCTTAAGCCCAATACCCAAAGCTCTAAAACCTAAGGCCAAAGCACAAAGCCCATAGCCCAAAGCCCTAAGACCAAATCCAAAAGACCCAAACCCTTATCCTTTCGGCATAAGCCCTAAACCCTAAGACGATCCAAAAGCCCTAAGCCATAAGCCCAAAAAAATCTCTAAGCCTTGAGTCATAAGCCCTTAGCCCATAGGCCTAAACCCAAAGCCTAAACAACAAAGCCCAAAGCCCAAAGCCCTATGCCCAAACACCAAAGTCGTAAGGCAAAATCATAAGTTTAGAACCCTAAGACTTAAGTTCCAAGTCCAATGCCCTAAGCGCAAAGCATTAAGCTTCAACCCTTAAGCCCAAAGCCCTAATATCTAAGCTCTAAGCTGTAAGCCAAAAAACTTAAGACTTAAGCACTCAACCCTAAGACCTAAGCCCAAAGCAAATATGACTTAAGACTTAAGCCAAAAACCCCATGCCCTAAGCCCTTAGGCGTCAGCCCAAAGCACAAAGCCCAATGTCACACCCCATAAAACTTTACTTAAAAATAATCGCAGTTAAATTTTTCTTTATTTAAAAATGTTCCTCTTGAATTCTTTTTTCGTGAAAACATAGCGAAAGAATTTAATTATAAATCGTAGTAAACCCAATATTTACTTGAAATAAGACATTGTTAATCAAAATATTCATCAAATAAAGTACCGCAAAGCTCACATAACACATAGTTTAATCAAAATATGTAATATGCATAATAAATATTTTTACAGGGCATCATTTAACAAAACTAAACTTTTAAAACACATCATTGTTCAAAGATAAACACTCCAAAATACTTTAAATGTACATCTTGACATCCCAACCGGTCGGCACTTAACGATTCAAGCTTCTCGCACTAGATCTGCCTCCTTCACATCATGATTGTTACATCAAACAGGGAGGGCTAAGTCCCCCACCTTCATCTTCATCACCTACATCATAAAGCATAAGCTATGAGCCTAAAGCTCAGTAAGTAATTAAATGAGCCTATATTCATAACATGAGCATGACACTTCTTGAAAAAACATGCGCATTCATAACATGTGTGGGAATAACATCGTATGAAGGTGTGAATAGACACCATATGGTCTCCATGAGGCAGCCAATTCCACATTCTCCAATAACTTGATCTTTACTTTACAAACATTTATGCATTGGATGATGAATGTATCTTATACAACCTTCATCATCCATTGGGTGACATTTTAACAACATGCATGAGAAAACATTTTTTTATCTTTCATAAAACATGATGCATGGATATGATTCAGACATATGAATGACATGATAACCTACTTTATGTACAAGCAATACAATGCATCAAACATCTCCCAAGTAACCCATAATAAACATTCCTAGTATACTTGACTTAACTTAACTCTTGACTTATGATAATTCATAAACATCAAGCAATGTCAATCAAACCCAAAGCACTTGGGTCAGTGTACGGTGTGATACACCTCAATAGAATATCATTAATAATATTATCATAAAAATATACAACTCCTAAAACATTCTTACTTAATGGATATCTAAGTAATCAAACACATCATCCTTATGTCCTATCCTTTGTGATGTAGTCCCAAAAGCGCCAAAGACATGCAATGATTACTTACTTGGATTCCTTAGCTTTATCTTGGTATTATGAATCCTTAATGATCCAATGAGCTTGCTTGTATACCTTAACATCATAAAATAAAACAATATAAGCCTTAAGCATAGCTAATGTTTTTTTTGCTTAAGGCTTAGGGCTTAAGGCACGTGATTTAAGGCTTAGAACTAAGGGCCTAGGTGTTAAGTCTCAAGAAACACTTTATAATGATCTCTAAACTTGAGACAAAAATGCAATGCAAAAGCCCTAAGCCCTAAGCCCTCTCGGGTTCTCCAAATATCCAACACAAAAGTCACGTAAAAGTTAAGCTAAAAATGTGATAAAATCTCTTCAATCCATGTAAATGCTGGTGAGTTGAGTCGTCGAACCCTTGATGACTTTTGCATGGAATTCCAACTAGCCATGCAACATGATACTTCAACCGGGTTCGGGTTCAGGCTTGATTCCAGAGCTCTCTATTTTTAGTTGAAAATCCACCTTTTCTCCACGCCAAATTATGATGTGTTTTGGCCTTGTTTGATCCTCGAAAGTTGGCTTAGAAATCTATAATTCTTCAATTAATTTTCTTGCAAAATTAACAAACATATTAGAAAAATTCCGAGCTCAAGCTCGGGTGATAGCTCTGCTTGGCATGCCAATCCGTGACATGTAATTAGGGATTAGGGCTTAGGCTTTGGGCTTTGGTCTTATCGTTTAGAGATAGTTCATTATGCTAAGAGCTTAGAGCTGAAAGCTTAGGGCTTAGGGCTTAGGGTTTATGGTTAGGGTTTAGAGTTTAGGCCAAAAGAATAAGGGCTTTGCATTTTTTAGCTTAGGGCTTAACAATTTAAAACTTTAGGCCTAAGGCTTAGGGTTGAGGGCGTAGTGTCTTGCGCTTAGGGTTTGAGCTTAGAGGATAGGGCTTTGGCCTAAGAGCTCAAGGCTTCAAGATCAGGGCCTCGGGCTTTAGTATGAGGGCCTAAAGCATAGGGCTTAGAGCTTAGGGCTTAGGAATTTGGGCTTAGGGCTTTGGGTTTTTTCCTTTGGGCTTACAACTTACATTTGACAACTTTGACCTTAAGGTTTGCGGCTTTAGGATAAGTGCTCAAGGCTTAGGGCTTTTGACTTCGGGCATTGGGCATTGGGCTTTGATCTTTGGGCATAGGTCTTATGGCTTATAGCTTAGAGCTAAGTGTTTAGGGCTTTAGGGCTTTGGTCTTAAAAATTTGAGCTTAGGGTTTCGTGATTAGAGTTTTTTAATTTAGGCACTGTGCTTATGTCTTAGGGCTTCGGGATCAGGGCTTAGGGCTTCGGGATCAGGGCTTAGGGCTTTGGTCTTAAAAGTTTGAGCATGGGGCTTCGGGATTAGAGTTTTTTAATTAAGGCATTGTGGTTATGTCTTAGGGCATCAGGATTAGGGCTTTGAGATTAGGCCTTAGGGCTTAGGACATAGGGCTTTGGGCTTTAAACTTTTTGATTAGGGCTTATGGCTAAGGGCTTAGGGTTTAGGGCCTATGGTTTAAGTCTTATGGTTAGGGCTTAAAACTTAGGGCTTAGGGTTTTGGCTTTGGCTTGGGCTTTGGGATTAGTGCTTATCATTTAGAGTTGCGGCTTAGGGATTAGGCATAAGGGATATGGGCTTTAGGATTTGGGCTTTGGGCCAAGGGCATAGGTGAACGTCCTTCCTAGCTCAAAATTTGTTCATCGTTTTTTTTACTTGCAACAAAAAACATTTTTTTGTTAAAGTTTTTTAAAGCATACATGAAAACTAAAGTTATTTAAAACATATTTACAACATATTAGGTTTTTTAAACTATCTCTATATTTACAAAATTGAAAACTTCTTTTCCTAACCATTATTTACGATTCTTCAAAATCCTTGCCCACAAGTCAAAATCTACTCAAACAGCATCGACCACCCCCATGAACGAAGCAATCCATCTCGTACACCTTTTAGTGTACGTCTTCTTCACCTACGTCATAAAACTCATCTATGAGCATAAGGCTCATAAAGTAGTAAAAGATATGCATGAACATGTACATGATATGCATGAGTAAGACTTTTCTTTTCATTTTATTCTGGGTCTTTTATTCCTTTAATTTCTATCCTTCCTTATAATTGGGGCATCCTGGCAAAGAAGAGAGACCCCAAACTTGAGTCCACCTAAGGGGACAGTGACACGAAATGGAGGGGGTTTAGATTTAGGAAGTGGGAGAATCGGGTTAGGATATATGGAAACGATAATCCGATAATTCCAGAATCGGGATTGGAATTTTGATGGCGATAATTCAACGATAACATTGAGTTTCAGGCTGAAATTTTGAGTGGAACTCCAAGAAGACAATAGGTAATAGTCCTCCAAAAATGAAGGAAATCACGTGGATAGATCAGTCGGAATGCAATGGAACAGTAACAATACTCAGCGGTGGCCGGAAAATTAACAACCGGCGGAACAAAAGAAATATCAAACGAAATCAGCGATGGAAGAAGGAGCTTATGGACTTCAAGCTCACTCTATGACCTTGAGGAAGGCTGTAGTGTAACGACCCGATTCCCGTGCCACTGCTTTCTGCCTTACCTCACTTACTTGCTTACTTTACTTTACTTTACTTTACTTTACTTTGCTTTGCTTACTCGCGGGCAGCCCGAGAACCGGTCTGTTACTACACTTAACTTACTTACATTACTTTGGTGGAAAAATCGTTTACTTTAATTTCTAAAAACTATTACCTTTAGTTCGTAAAATAGTTTACAAGAAAACCGTCAGTGATAAAAACATACATTCGAATTCCACCTAACATAAACTTACAGCGGAAGACTATAATTCTACTTAAAATGCATTCATCTTAAAAGCTTTGAAATTCATCACACGAAAATAAGGGTACACATCTTAATTACATCTCAAAACATTCAAAACATTTTTACAAAACAACTTGTGTGTGTCATACATCACTCCCCGTCGGTCATTGCTCAATAAACGGTATCATTTGGACCCCCTCTGTTCTAACTTCTTGCTCTGTCATTTGCTCACTTTCCTCCATTATATTCCATACATTGCAAAGCCTAAACTATGAGCCTCCGTAAATAGCATAACTATAAAGTGCAATGCATGAGTATGCTATGCTGTTGATAAAATCATGCACATTTCATTCACGTTTCTTAGGTTTCATATTTTCTTTATCTTTGGAAATATTACAGGATCTCAAGAACACCCCCTCCACCTACTTCAACTTCTACTGATCATGAGCTCACTACTTTACTACTTGAGGTGCTCAGGCCTGTAATAACCATTTACTTTACTTTATTGTTCTGATACTCAAGTTCTTAATTCATCGGAGACGAAACATGATTAGCATCCCATACCACCAATTAGATCTCGCTACCTCCAACTACGTTGTAAAGCATGCATGAAAATAGTTCGTTGACATTTTGTAAAAATGTGATGCATGACCATATGAACATGAAAACATCACTTCACATTACATGAAAATAAACATTCATCACCAAACATGTCATGCAACAAACATGCAGCACACATCAAACAATCATCCTAATCTTTGCAATGTAGTCCCACTTAAGGGCCAAATAATCTTAATGCTAACTTACCTTAGCAGCTAGGTTGAGTTGATCCACTTGAGTCTCCTTCTTAATCCAATCGATGGCTTAAACCTATTAATCATATGCGGATCAGAATTTGCATAAAGTCTTAACTTTATGTTCCAACTTTGAACATCTATAACTTCCTCTATATTGACCCATTATTGACGATTAAGATGTCAAATTGTTCCTTAAAGAGTCTAGTATAACTTCTTAGAAGACACCAAATTTAGAAAACTAACGTATGTTGACTTACGTGGACAAAATAGAAGGCATTCACTGTTTGAACAGTGATTAGGTCGACAAAAACCTATATGTGTCGACATAAATTAGCATAATGTTTCGACTGCTTGTTCATGCGGTCGACCGAATCATTTATAGAGAGTTATTTTGTGTCGACTGGTTGATAATATGTCGACCGATGCTCTCCCAGTTTCCATCTACTAACTTGTAACATTCATAACTTTGTCTACAAAGCTCCAATTTGAGTGATTCAAACGGCTATGAATTTCTCTAAGAGCCTAATTTAACTCTTATGAAGGTCATAAACTCAAATTAGTGCTACAATATGACCAAATCTCAAAAACCCTAACCTTGCATACAATCAACTGATTTTCTAACATTCTACTTGAAATCCTTCATTTTTATCCATCAATCCAACCAACATCTTATCATTATTGAACCTACAAGAACTTTAAATGATATGAAAATACCTTGAGCTTCAGCCTCCACGAAATATCAAAGCTCTTCACTTCACTTCTCTTGAAGTCACTCACTTTTTCACTCTTTTCCTCACAAAACTTTTTCTCTATCTCAATCTCACCCTCCTTTGATTTAGAGCACGAACCCTATGGAGAAAAGGGGGAAGAAGATCGTGGTTGGGAGGGAAAAATGTCCGCCAACACCCACTTAATGCCCCTTTATTAAATAAAATCAATATTCCTTTTATGTCCACCAATCAAAATTCTGCTGATTTTGCTGACTTTTCAACTTATTTCGACATAATGGTAAACTTATGTCGACAGAATGAATTCTCGAAAGTTATGCTATGTCGACCGCTCGTCTATTGTGTCGACCGAACTTGAAGGTGTTGACCGCTTGACCATGCGGTCGACCGAATAAACTCCCGAAAGTTATGCTATGTCGACCGCTCATCTATTGTGTCGACCGAACTTGAAGGTGTCGACCGCTTGACCAAGCGGTCGACCGAATAAACTCCAGAAAGTTATGCTATGTCGACCGACTGCAAATTGTGTCGACCGAACCTATATAATTTTCCAACCTTTCTGAATAACATCATCCCATGTACTTCTTAAACATTATTTTCTTCATCAACTTCAGCCTACTAATTTACTAATATCCACAATACTCTAATACTCTAACATTTAAGCATCTTTCATAAAAAGGTTTTAATCGCTTTCGTCTTAAAGTCAGAAATCCTTAAAAGAGAATAAAATAAAAAAAAATAAAAATGAGGGTTGTTACATGGAGACTTTGAAGAAAAAAGAGAACTCAGCTCGGAGGAGGGAACCCTTGAAAAACCCACGGTGGCCGGAGGAACTTCCGTCTGTCGGCTGAAAGTGGAAAATGCCCAATGAAGGGAGAGCTGAAAAGCTACTAAAATTCAAATTCCAAATTGCCCTTACAATCACACAATGGGGGAGGTTTTATCTGCTAAGAAGAGTGGGAAAAAGGGAGGGAAAATTGAGGGCCAAAGGCATGCAACTTGCATGCTGGACATTGAAATAAAGGATGGAAAATTGGACCAATGAGATTGCAAGAATGTGAAAGCCACGTGATCTTGAATCTCCTCAGCCAATTTTCCCTTCTTCCTTGGCCCAAAATACCCTTCTCTTAGCCGAAAATTCCTCATGCAAAACCCCATGCAAGCATGCAAAAATAAACAAAATAAAACCTAGCCGAGAAACCCTCTCAGGTTCTCCAAATATCCAACACAAAAGTCACGTAAAAATTAAGCTAAAAATGCGATAAAATCCTTCAATCCATGTAAATGCTGGTGAGTTTAGTCGTGGAACCCTTGATCACTTTTGCATGGAATTCCAACTAGCCATGCAACATGATACTTCAATCGGGTTCGGGTTCGGGCTTGATTCCGGAGCTCTCGATTTTTAGTTGAAAATCCACATTTTCTCCATGCCAAATTATGATGTGTTTTGGCCTTGTTTGATCCTCGAAACTTGGCTTAGAAATCTATAATTCTTCAATTAATTTTCCTGCAAAATTAACAAACATATTAGAAAAATTCCAAACTCGGGCTCGGGTGATATCTCTGCTTGGAATGCCAATCCGTGGCATGTCATCCTCCCCGGGTTCTTGAGGATTTGACCTCAAATCCAGCGGAAAGTCATCTCCATCTTGTTCATCCTTATCAAATCCAGCAAAGGGAGAAAGATCTTGAACATTTAATGTGGCTGAAACTCCGTAATCTCCTGGTAACTCGAGTTTGTATGCATTTGGATTGATTTTTTCGATAATTTTGAAAGGACCGTCGGCTCTTGGTGATAGCTTTGAAGCTCTTTGATTCGGAAATCTTTCTTTTCGCAAGTGTAACCACACGAGATCCCCCACTTTGAAATTAATTTCTTTCCTACCTCGGTTTGCATACTTAGCATAATTCTCATTAGCCCTTTGGATAGACTTACTAACCTTCACGTGCATTTTTTTATAATCTCGGCTTTCTTAGCACCTTCTGGATTGCTGATTTCCTTAGATGGAATGGGCAACAAATCAAGAGGAGTGACGGGGTTAAAACCATACACCACCTCAAAAGGGCTTGTCCGGGTAGCACTATGAGTGCTACGGTTGTATGCAAACTCAATATAAGGGAGTTGAAGATCCCAATCTGAGAGTCTCTTATTTACCACGCTCCTTAGAAAAGTTCCCAATGTTCGGTTCACAACTTCCGTTTGTCCATCGGTTTGTGGATGGAAGGAGGTGCTGAAAAGTAGTTTAGTTCCAATCCTTCTACAAAGAGTCTTCAAAAAAGCGCTTAGAAATTACGTATCTCGGTCTGAAACAATAGTCTTCGGTATCCCATGCAAACGAACTACTTCTTTGAAATAAATCTTGGCCACATGTGGTGCATCATTGGTTTTGGAGCATACTAAGAAGTGAGCCATCTTTGAGAACCGATCTACTACAACCATGACAGAGTCTTTGGACCTACAAGTTCGAGGAAGACCGAGTATGAAATCCATACTAACCTCCATCCAAGGATGACTCGGCACGGGAAGTGGGAGATACAAGCCTTGAGGAACCAATCGACTCTTGGCTTTCTTACATATAATGCACTTTTCTATAATTCGATGTATATCCCGAAACAAGTGTGGCCAATAGAAATGTTCTTTAAGAGCCTCCAAAGTTTTTTTCTCTCCAAAATGGCTAGCCAACCCTCCACCATGAGCTTCTTTAATAAGGGAATCCCGGAGGCCACCACTTGGAATACATAACTTTTCTCCTTTAAAAAGAAATCCATCGCAATCCACCTTGTTGATACTCATCTCATACCACTTGCTGAAATCTTGGTCATCTTTATATGCTTCCTTAATCCATTGAAAACCAAGGAATTTAGTGGATAATTCGGTTATAAGGACATACCTCCTCGATAGTGCATCGGCGACCACGTTTACCTCACCCTTTTTGTATTTGATTATATATGGATATCTCTCTAGAAACTCCACCCAATTTACATGCCTTCTATTCAGCTTGTCTTGGCTTTTAATGTGCCTAAGAGCTTGATGATCCGAGTGAATAATAAATTCTTTAGATAACAAATAATGTTGCCATACCTCGAGTGCTCAAATTACTGCATAGAACTCTTTGTCATAGGTCGAATAATTTAGGATAGCTCCCTTGAGTTTCTCACTAAAATATGCAAGTGGTCTTCCTTCTTGCACAAGGACAACACCTATCCAGACTCCAAAGCATCACATTCACTTCAAAAACTTTATTGAAATCGGGAAGGCCTAACACTGGTGCATTGCAAAGCTTTTGTTTAATGAGTTCAAAACTCTTTTGACAATTTGGTGTCCATTCGAAATCTCTTCCCTTAGTGAAATCCATCAATGGAGCCACAATGGAGCTAAAACCTTGAATGAATCGTCGGTAAAAGGATGCTAACCCGTGGAAGCTTCAGACATCTGAGACACAGCTTGGAACGAGCCAATCCCAAATAGCTTCCACCTTGATTTCATCTACTTCCATTCCCTCCTTGGATATAATAAATCCCAAGAACTGAATTCTTGGTTGCACAAAGGAGCATTTCTTCAAGTTGCCAAAAAGCTTAAAATCTCAGAGTTTATCAAATAACAATTTAAGGTGTTCTCGGTGACTATGCATGTCAAGGCTATAAATCAATATATCATCGAAATAAACCACCACAAATTTTCCCAAAAATTCTTTAAGTACGTAGTGCATAAGCCTCATAAAAGTACTAGGGGCATTAGATAGCCCAAAAGGCATTACTAACCATTCGTAGAGGCCGTACTTTGTTTTAAACGCTGTTTTCCATTCGTCTCCTTCCTTCATGCGGATTTGGTGATAACCACTCTTTAGATCCACCTTTGAAAAACAAGAAGCTCTGCTGAGTTTATCTAACATATCCTCGAGCCGAGGAATCAGAAAATGATATTTAATAGTGATTTGGTTGATGGCTCGGCTGTCAACACACATTCAAAAACTTCAATCCTTCTTTGGGACCAATAAAGCGGGTACAGAACAAAGACTTAATGATTCCCGGATATGCCCTTTATTGAGAAGTTCTTGAACTTGTTGATGTAACTCCTTAGCCTCCTCGGGATTTAACCTATAAGAAGGCCGGTTTGGAAGGATTGCTCCCGGTTGCAGATCTATTTGATGTTTGATACTCCGGAGTGGTGGTAGACCGAGTGGTAAGTCTTTCGGAAATACATCTTGATACTCCTCAAGGAGTTCTCAGATCTCTTGAGGAATTTCTCCCATTTCTTCAATTCTTTCTTGGAATAATATAAGTATCATCGGATTTCCTGCCAAAATAGTTCTCAATAACTCTTTCTTATTCATAAACAAATTACTTTTGGCCAAGCTCTTCGCCTTCTCAAGTTCATCCTTGGCCACTTGATCCGGTTCAAGAGGAACTAATTTGATAGATCGTCCATTAAATTTGAATGAGTATTGATTTGTGAATCCATCATGCATAACCCTCTGATCGTATTGCCATGGTCTCCCGAGTAATACATGGCTTGCACTCATGGGATCCACAACACACATCACCTTATCTTTATACTTCCCAATAGAAAAATCAATGCACACTTGCTCGGTAACCTTGAGGTCTTCCTGATCATTTATCCAACGCAATTTATAAGGCTTCAGATGTAAACTAGTTTTCAACTTAAATTTATCAACTAAATCTCGAGATGCTACGTTAGTGTAACTACCACCATCAATAATAAGTGAAAATACCTTTTCTTGGATCAAACACCTACTATGGAAGATATTTTCTCGTTGAAGTTCCTCTTGTTGAATTTGAGTAGTAAGCACTCTTCGGATAACCATTAACAAAGGAGTTTCTTCATCTCCGGTTTCATTGGTTGATGGCCTAAACCACTTCTCAAGGTCATCCTTCAAACTCAAAATCACACAAAAATAGAGGTAAAGAGGAAGGTGGGGAGGGATTTATGGCTCTGATACCAAATGACACGGAATGGAGGGGTTTAGATTTAGGAAGTGGGAGAATCGGGTTAGGATATATGGAAAAAGATAATCCGATAATTCCAGAATTGGGACTGGAATTTGGACAGCAATAACTCAACGATGCGATGGAGTTTAGGGCTGAAATTTTGAGTGAATTTCTGGGTAGAAGATATGTGATAGTCATCCAAAAAATGAAAGAAATCATGTTGATCGATTGGTCGGAATGTAATGGAACAGTAACGGTGGTCGGGAGGTGGCCGGAAATGCTGGACAGCGGAGGAGATGAAATAGCAAACAAAATCAACGATGGAAAAGAGAGCTTATGGACTTCAAGCTCACCCTACGTCCTTGAAGAAGGCTGGAGACTTTAAAGTAAGAAGAGATCTCCAGCTTAGAGGGAGAAATCTTGAAGGGAACCCACGGTGGCCAGAGAACTTCCGACTGAAATTGGAAAATGCCCAAGAAGTGAGAACTAAAAAGCTTCTTTAATTCAAATTCCAAACTAACCTTACAATCACGCAATGGAGGAGATTTTATCTGCTAAGAAGAGTTGGAAAAAGGGAGGGAAAATTGAGGGCCAAAGGCATGCAACTTGCATGCTGGAAATTGAAATAAAGTAGGGAAAATTAGACCAATGAGATTGCAAGAAGGTGAAGGCCACGTGATCTTGAATCACTTCAGCCAATTTTCCCTTCTTCCTTGGCCCAAAATACCCTTCTCTTAGCCAAAAATTCCTCATGCATAACCCTATGCAAGCATGCAAAAATAAACAATATAAAACCTAGACGAGAAAACGTAAAATTCACATAAAGATTAAGCTAAAAATGCAATAAAATCCCTTCAATCCATGTAAATGCTGGTGAGTTGAGTCGTGGAACCCTTGATCACTTTTTCATGGGACTCCAACTCGCCATGCAACGTGATACTTCAATCGGTTTCGGGTTCGGACTTGATTCCGGAGTTCATGGTTTTTGGTTGAAAATCCACCTTTTCTCCACGCCAAATTATCATGTGTTTTGGCCTTGTTTGATCCTCCAAAGTTCGCTTAGAAATGTATAATTCTTCAATTAATTTTCCTGCAAATTAACAAACGTATTAGAAAAATCCCGAGCTCAGGCTCAGGTGATAGCTCTGCTTAGCATGCCAATCCGTGGCATGTCAGACAGCCAACTCGATTCCAAGGGAGAGATCACAAACTTGAGTCTGCCTAAGGGGACAGTCAACTCAAACCTCTTACCAATGACATTTACGTAACTTTCTTTTTCTTTCTTTTATCTTTTTCTTTTATTGTATTTCGAGCTCAACTCGAAACAACCATTTTCATATTATGTTTCATATAAAATGTCATGCAAGTAAATAGTTTGTAACTTTCTAGAAAAAATGATGCATGAGATGTTTGTGGTATGAACGTATCAAGCAATTAAGTAATATTCATAACAATTCATCATATCATAAACATAATCATGCTTTTTTATATCATTTTATACGTGCATCTCATCTAAACATGTAAAGTATAAAACAATAGCAAAACCTATTGTTCTATGATGTAGAACCAATTAAGGGAAAAACACACATAATACTACTTACCTTGTCTATCCTTAGCAAGTCTTTCTAGTAGTAGGTTCTTTTGTGAATCACCTTCACCTCAATAACCTAATATCATTCACAATTTTCGGAATCAATGCCTTATTTTGTGATAACTTTGAAATGTAATAACTTATTCTATACACCATGAAATGCTATGATTCCAAAGCCTATACGTCACTCAAGGTGTCTAATTCAACGTGCTAAAACAGCTAGGGCATGTGATTAGTATATCATTGGTTTCAATTACAAAATCTTAATTTACACAGAATTTATAGTTTTGTGGTAACTTTGATAAAATATGCACAACGTCTACCAATTCAAAATTTACACCATTTATAAACATATATGTGATATTCCAACATGACTGGTTATCCAATAAATAGAACCATGGAGCAAAACTTTTAACTTTTGTGTATCACTTATAACCAACTTACAAAGTCATTGATAATCTCATAATTCTCACTTTTTCTTAATGTAATCATGTGAATAATCATAATCACACTAAACCACGTAACATAAGCTCATACCTCTTCATTTTTAGCTCAATAGATTCCTGTTGATAAGAGGAAAACTTCTCCTTAAAGGATTGGAGGCTAACTTCAACTTCTTGCCACTCAACTTTTACTTTCTCTCTCTAAACCCTTTTCGGCCAAGTTCACCCTCTCTTTCACTCCTTCTCTCTCTTCTGCACGAAAAGGGCTGATAATCAGTCATCCTGCAATATTTCTAGATGGTTCATGGGGTGAAATACTATTTTTCCAAATTCATCCATTTACTTTTACCATTTTACCTTAACATGTTCTATTAATTGCTAAAATACCTCTATTATCATCATTTAAATCATACTTAGTTTAACTAATTAATTCAGATTAGTTCTAAGCAATCCTCAGGGTTAACTTAATTAATCATGATTAGTAAACCTTAATGACCCCATCATTTTCCCTAATTATGTCTCAATCATGATTTGGTACTAAGCCTACAGTGACATGTGTCATATTCTGATTTGCCTTCCTTTCCTACTCCTAATTAAGTATGTATGACTTCAAAAAATATTCTAATTGAATCATTTCATAGCGTAAAAACACTAAACTTGTACACTTGTATTACAGTAGGGCTTTTGGCTTAAGATTTAGGGTTCGGGGCTTAGGGCTTTGGCCTTAATCCCTTGGGCTTTAGTCTTAGAGCTTCAGGCTTAGTGGATAAGGCTTTAGGCCTAGGGCTTGAGGCTTAGATATTTAAGCTTTGTGCTCTAGGATTAGAGGTTAGGGCCTAGGGCATAGAGCATTGAAATTTAGGCTACGATCTTACGACATAGGGAAAAGGGCTTAAGGCTAAGGGGTTAGGGCTTCCGACTTAGGGCTTAGGGCTTTGGATTAGGGCTTTGGGTTTTGGGCTTAAGGCCTCGTGACATGCCACGTAATTCCTTGCATAGAGTCATGCCTGAATGAGCCATCACCCGAGCCCGAGCTAAGGAGTTTTATAACCAATTGGCTTTTTTAGGAAATGATTAGCACAGAATAATTATGGAGGAACCTACCCCAAAGGATGTGGAGCAACCCAAACATCTCCACATATGGGAAGCTAGTTTGGAACCTTTGGAAATGGAGGCCGAGATCGAGTCAGCTACAAGCTTGTAATACCGTGGAGGGAAGTACAAGGCTGAGGCAAAGAGGAGGCCAAATTGGGTACAAGTCGGGTACAAGTTGGGTATAGGTCGGAGCCCATGGAGCAAGGCACAAACCCGAGTTCAAGGTGTAGAGAGAGAATCAGATCTCTCTAGTTTTATTTTATGCTCTTTTTACTTTTTACACAAACAATTATCTAGGGTTTTATGGGTTTGACATGGGTTTGAAGTGGGTTTCTGTGGGTTTTTACTTTTGCGTGGGTTTTTACTTTTAAGGGTTTGTCTCAAAAGTAACTGGTTAGTGGGACCAAAATTGGGGACCACCAATCCTTGTCCACCCCTAAATTCGGTAAGTGTTGGGTGGTCCTTTCCACCCTTCTTTTTGTGCATGCACAAAATCGAGTATGGCCTTTGGTTGCCATTCGATTGAGTTTTCCCTCTCTAGTTTGAGAGAGGTTTAAACCCTCTTGTCACCTAGGTTTGTACGTAGTGTTTTTTCAATACAAAGAGTGCTTTGCATCTACTTCCTTGGCCGGTTTTCCACCTCCAAGACTTGACTCTCGGGTGAGTAACATCCGGCGACATCCGAGAGTGTTCTTCAAGGTTTATGCTCCCCTTCCCAGCTAGGGTGAGCTAGGCCGTGCTACACGATGTCAACCACTCCCATGTGGTCTCAGGGTAAGCGTGTAATCAACATTAGCTCTTCTCCATCTTCGGTTACCTTCCAGTTTCCTTTCAACTCCATTTCCTTTTCCGATCATCCCCTTTTTAGCACCCAATACTCCCATCTGCATATCTCCCGATCATCCCCTTTCAACGTGGTATGAAACTCGAGAACCACCTTCCCCAATAACACCCATTTCTAGCCCCTTTTCTTTTCTTATTTCTCACCCGATAGCCATTTCGTTCCCCATTTTATACTTAAAACATATCATTTGTAATCAGAGCCATTCATCCCTTCCCACAGTTCAATTTTGCTCTTGTTTTGGCTAGCTTGTTGAGTTAAGGCATGCTGACTCGAAGTGGAGCAAACCAAAACCCTAACCGAGACAATACTTAACCACAAAACCCACCTCCGGCAACCTCTAACCTGGATGTAGCAGAGTCTAGAATAAAAGGGCAGCTAGATGAGATTCATAAGAAGTTTGAGATGGTGTTCCAAAGGTTGGAGGAAGCCTTTCCTCCAATGAGGCCCCCTCAAACCCTGCTCCAAGGAGAAGACCCGGGAATGGCATGAGGAGGCCTCATCATCAAGTATAGGTAACCATTCCACCCTTTAATGACCAACCCAACTGTGAAGACGACATGAGGAATATCAAGGTAACCATTCCACCCTTTAATGGATATTTCAAAGGTGATGCGTTTCTTGATTGGGTTGAGAAAGTAGATAAAGTGTTTGAATGTTACAACTACTCAGAGCAGTTGAAATTACAATTGGTTGCTTTGGAGTTAACCGGTTATGCTAGTCTATGGTGGGATAGTTTGAAGGCGCAAGGGAGGCGTGATGGTGAGGATGATATTCTTACTTGGAGAGCCATGAAATTCTTTATGAGAAATAGGTTTGTGTCGAGCCACTATAAACAATAACTCTTCCACCAATTCCAAACATTGAAGCAAGGAACCCCTTGGTGGAGGAGTATTTGACCAAATTTGAGACCCTTAGGATTTCGTGTGACCTAGATGAACCCGATGAGCAAATCATTGCAGGGTTCTTAAGAGGTTTATACAAGGAGATTGGAGATATAGTGGAGGTACAACCGATAAAAATATCATGGATGCGGTCATTCAACTTGCCATGAAAGTGGAAAGGCAAGTGAAGAGGAAGGGAAAGGCGGTGATTAACCGATTTTCTCTCAAAATCGGCCCTCCTTACAAGCCTTTTTCTAAGGTGGAGGAAAAGCCCCCCTATATGAAGCCTTGGTTTCAAAAGAAAGAAGGTGAGGGGAAACGTAATGATGAAAGCAATCGGCCTCGAACAAGGGAGATCAAATGCTTTAAGTGTTTTGGCTTAGGCCATATTTCTTCTCAATGCCAAAACAAGAGGGTCATGGTTCTTAGAGGGGATACCAATGAAGTGGTAAGCGAGGATGAAGTGATGGAAAAAGCTAGTGAGGAGAAAGAACCCGAGGAGGGGATTTTTCATGATCAAGGGACCCCTTTTGATGGTAATCCGAAGAGTTCTATCCTCCCAAGTCCGAAGCGAGAATTTTCAAAGGGAGAACATATTCCATAGTAGGTGCCTTATTCACGAAAAGGTATGCTCTCTTATCATAGATGGTGAGAGTTGTACCAATGTGGCATCTCGGGATCTTGAAAATGTAATCGCTGCAAGTGCACGTGTCACAACGTAGTATAAAAATATTGATCCCACGAAGACAAGTCAAATCTCTAATTTAAAGAATAAATTGCAAAGTATTAGAAAGAATAAAGAATAGCATTAAAGGTTTGATTTTTATATCTATCTTCTACTCCTAGATTAAGCAATTAATTAAAGTATCTAACTACTATCCTAAATTAAGCAGAAAAGTAAAGTTGGTTGTCAAATTGAGAATTCGTAAGAATCTTGACTAGGACTTTTCGTAAATTGATTTACTTGAACTGCCCTCGGTGGGTACTGTAGCATTAGTCACAACATTATTTTAGTTCCAGTACGAACACTAATAAACCGGGGCTGGTGTTGCCTCTATGGTTTGGTTTAAGAACAAGTTCAATTTGACCGCACTATGTTAGAATGAACATGATGAAAACACTCCTAGCTAAATCGAGTCGCTCGATTTAACCACCTAATGGTTTTAATACACGTCTTAGCAACATGCATGAGTGTATTGTTATCGTGTTGCCCTAAATAATATCAATGGAAAGCAATAATTTCGTAAATAGCACTTAACAATCGCGCAAGGGTGTATTGTTGGGATTGCTCAAGAAATAATCACAGCAAAGCAAAGATATATAAGCTCTTATTAAAATGAGTTCTAAAATATAGCATGCAATTTTATTAATCAAATCAATATATGAAAAACCCTAATTTTAATTCAAACGAAATAGTTCTCCAATAAATATCAGGAATTCATATAATTCATGGAAGTTAAAATGAAAAGCAAAGGGAGAGAATTTTGGTCCTCGTCGTCGAAAGCCGTTGGTCACAGCCTCGTTCCCTTGCCGCCGTGATTGCCTCGTTCCTTAGCCTTATGCCCTAAGCACTAATCGCTAAGCCCTAAGCCCAAATCTATAAGCACTTAGCCCAAAGCCCTAATCTAAAATGTAACGACCCGATTCCCGTGCCGCCACTTTTTGCTTTACCTCACTTACTTACTTACTTTACTTTACTTTACTTTACTTTACTTAGCTTACTTGCAGGCAGCCCGAGAAATGGTCCGTTACTACATTCTTACTTACTTACTTACTTAGGTGGAACACTCATTACTTTAAAAATTTCTGAAAAACTATCTTTAGCTTGTAAAATAGCTTAAAAGGAAAACATCCACTTGAAAAAAAAACATACATTCTTGTAAAGCTATGTTTTCAGTTCCACCTTTATCAAAAATACATAAGCATTCAATAACTTAAACTTACAGCGGAAAACTATAGTTCAAAATACATTCACTCTAAAATACTTTAAAATCCATCACACGAAAATAAGGGTATACATATCATTACATCTTCAAAACGTTCAAAACTTTCAAAACACTTTATATTCTAACTGTGTGTATCGTACATCACTCCCCGTCGGTCATCGCTCAATAAACCGTATGATTTGAACACCCCTCTGCTCTAACTTCTTAATCAGTCATTGGCTCACTTTCCTCCATTATATTCCCTACATTGCAAAGCCTAAACTATGAGCCTAAAGCTCAGTAAATAGCATAACTATAAAATGCAATGCATGAGTATGCTATGTCGTTAAAACAATGCACATTTACATTCACGTATCTTAGGTTTCATGTCTTCCTTACTGCGTTATTCTTACTTATTGATCCGGTTTCGCACCTCGTGGTTCCACCCAGTACTCAAGACCGAGCTCTCCACCTCGTGGTTCCACCAGTCATTTACATGTTTGATTTATTGATCTGGCTCCGCACCTCGTGGTTCCACCCAGTCCTCGAGACCGAGCTCTCCACCTCGTGGTTCTACCAGTCGTTTACTTTACTGATTCTTACGTTCAAGTTCTTAATTCGTCAGAGACGAAACATAATCAGCGTCCCATACCACCAATCATATCTCGTTTACCTCCAACTACGTTGTAAAACCATGCATGAAAATAGTTCGTAGACATTTTGTAAAACTATGATGCATGACCATATAAACATGAAAACATCTCTTAAATAATATCACATAACATGAAAATAAGCATACATCACCAAACATATCATGCGAACAAACATGCAGCACACATCAAACAATCATCCTAATCTTTGCAATGTAGTCCCACTTAAGGGCCAAATAATCTTAATGCTAACTTACCTTTGCAGCTAGGTTGAGTTGATCCACTTGAGTCTCCTTCTTAATCCAATCGATGGCTTAAACCTATAAATCATATGCGGATCAGAATTTGCATAAAGTCTTAACTTTATGTTCCAACTTTGAACATCTATAACTTCCTCTATATTGATCCATTATTGACGATTAAGATGTCAAATTGTTCCTTAAAGAGTCCACTATAACTTCTTAGAAGACACCAAATTCAGAAAACTAACGTATGTTGACTTACGTGGACAAAATAGAAGGCATTCACTGTTTGAACAGTGATTAGGTCGACATAACCCTATATGTGTCGACATAACTTAGCATAATGTGTCAACTGCTTATTCATGCGGTCGACCGAAGCATTTACAGAGAGTTATTTTGTGTCGACCGGTGATAACAAGTCGACCGGTGCTCTCCCAGTTTCCATCTACTAACTTGTAACATTCATAACTTTGTCTACAAAGATCCAATTTGAGTGATTAACACGGCTATGAATTGCTCTAAAAGCCTACTTTAACTCTTATAAAGGTTATAAACTCAAATTAGTTCGAGAATATGACCGAATCTCAAAAACTCTAACCTTGCGTACAATCAACTGATTTTCTAACATTCTACTTGAAATCCTCTATTTTTATCCATCAATCCAACCAACATCATCCTTTTATCATTATTGAACCTACAAGAACTTTAAAGGATATGAAAATACCTTGAGATTCAGTCTCCACGAAATATCAAAGCTCTTCACTTCACTTCTCTTGAAGGACTCACTTTCTCACTCTTTTTTTTTCCTCACAAAACTCTTTCTCTATCTCAATCTCACCTTCCTTTGATTTAGAGCACGAAACCTAGGGAGAAAGAGGGGGAGGAAAATCGTGGCTGGGAGGGAGAAATGCCAGCCAAGACCCACTTAAAGCCCTTTATCAATTAAAATCAATATTCCTTTTATGTCCACCAATCAGAATTCTTCTGATTTTGCTGACTTTTCAACTTATGTCGACATAAGTTCAACTTATGTCGACATAATTAATTCCCGAAAGTTATGCTATGTCGACCGCTCGTCTATTGTGTCGACCGAAAGTATTCTCGAAAGTTATGCTATGTCGACCGCTCGTCTATTGTGTCGACCGAAAGTATTCCCGAGAGTTATGCTATGTCGACCGCTCGTCTATTGTATCAACCGAAAGTATTCCCGAGGGTTATGCTATGTCGACCGCTCGTCTATTGTGTCGACCGAAAGTATTCCCTAGGGTTTTGCTATGTCGACCCCTCGTCTATTGTGTCGACCGAAACTTACTTGAAAGTAGTCTTTTAGTATATTTAACCTAGGGCTGGGACCCGCGGGTACGGATCGGTTTTTACCATAGAAAAAAACCGACCCGGCGGGTACGGTTATCTACTTTAAAAACCGTTGGTTAATCAGTCATCGACTAAAACCGACCCATAACCGACCCATTTATCGGGTCGGTTATCGGTCGGTTTCGGTTAATAACCGTTGTCAAAACAGCGGTTTTAGACCGATTTTTCTGCCAATTTTCTTCCAGTTTTAGACCGATTTTTCGTCGAGTTTCATGCCAATTTTCTACATAATGCATATTCTTCCTCAAACTACAAAGTTTCTTAACATATGTCATCTAAATAGTAAATACACAGCAAATTTGCAAATAAAATTAATTAAGCATAGTTCTACAACACAAACATAACATATCATCTAAATAGGATAACAAACCGAATTAATGTATAACCTCCACATTTGATAACCAACACATGACGTATCAAATCCAAATAGTAATGACATACTATAAATCGAATAGTCAATCTAAACAAATCCAAAGCTTATCCTAGAAATGTGAAAGCAATAACTATATATCCAAGTCCAAAATAAAGTAAAATAACGGATGAAGATGTCTCACCTCACCTGTAGTAGAAAAAGAAAATAAAACAATTTAGTCATATGAACCGTTAAAATTTAATGTAAACATAGTTGATAATCTCTTCAAATAATAAAAATTACCATTTTCCAGTAGATCGATAGAACCATCATCGTGAATAATCATATCTTTGATGTCTCTAACATATCAATCAAATCTAATCATAAAATAAACACAACATAATTATAAGTTAGAAAAACTAATATATTCAATTGTGGACATTAAGAGAGTACTATTAAATAGAAGTAAAAGTTATACCTGTTTCAAATTCTGTTACTTCTTCTAATGATTCGCAAGCACTACTCTGTCTATCTGCATTACGAATCCAACTTTCAAGACAAATAATACTTTCTACTGTCTTGGGAGCTAACGAACTCCTAAAAGAATCTAATATTCGACCTCCACAACTAAAAGCCGACTCTGAGGCAACTGTTGAAATTGGAATGGCGAGAACATCTCTTGCTATTCGACTCAAAGTAGGATAGTCTACAGCGTGCCTTCGCCACCAATGCAGTAATTCCCCATCATCAAATTCTTCAAGTTTTGTAGACAAATAATTGTCGATTTCATTTGTGTGCCCAAATTCATTTGCACGATTGATCTATGCTTTAAATGTAGATTGTACTTCAAAATCTTCAACTACATTCAAACATTCGTCCTCGATGTCAAGAGGGATTGGTAATTGCACTTTATATTCACTGTACAAAAGTCTAATCGTACCATCCAAAGCTTTGATAATATCATCAGTTTGCTCTAGTGAATGTAACTTCAAGAGGCAATGTCTTACAAACTTCAGTTTGAACCGTGGATCAACCACTACAGCCACGTAGATGAAGTGATTCATTTTTGTATAATCTCCCCAATACTTTTCAAATTTATTCTGCATATTCAGTGCCGTAGATCTCAGTACTGTGTTGTCACTTCCCACATACTTTTTAATTATAAGGTGCAGTTTGCATAATTCTGCAAAGAATAGATTCGCTGTAATGTGCAATGTCGATGAAACTTTCAATGTAACTTCATAAAATACCTTCAATAAGGATAAAAATTCTCGAACGACTTGCCAATCGTGGTCACTGGGCGGGCTCATTAAGATGCCATCTTTGACAAATTCAGAAATGTAGTTAATGTCACACTCACCGAGTTTTGCAAACTCTTTTTCAAATTTAGATGTAGTCTTCAGCATCAAATATGTCGAGTTCCATCGTGTTGGAACATCAAGACACACACTATTTTTGCATGTAATGTTTACACTCTCAATGCAAGCTTTGAATTTTTGCATTCTCGCAGGAGAAGATCGAACGTACTTCACCGCCTTCCGTATCTTGTGAATTGAATCATTATGCTCTTTTAATCCATTTGTAACAACTAAATTCACGATATGAGCAACGCACCGAACATGCATAAAACTTCCATTCAGCAACAAAGGCTTCCGTTGATTCATATTCTTGATCAAGACATTCAGAGCAATATCATTACTAGAAGCGTTGTCAACGGTTACGGTCAACACTTTATCTATTTTCCAATTGAGCAAGCATGTTTCAATGATTGAAGCAAGCGTCTCTCCTTTGTTATCAGGAATGACACAAAAATTTATGATCTTCCTCTGCAAATTCCAATAAATATCTATAAAATGGCAGTCACCACCATATAGTTTATATTTTGTACCGAAGTCCACGTATCAGTAGTTAGACAAATGCTTGAAGTCGATTGTCCAAAGAAGCGTTCTAACTTACTACTTTCACCCACGTACATCTTGAATATATCATTCGCAAGAGTTTTGCGAGATGGAACATGGAACTTGGGCTGCAATTCATTTAACAGGTCAACAAACCACTTTCCTTCTACAATACGAAACGGTAACTCTTCCATCACGATCATTGTAGCAAGCTTCTGCCTACATCGATCCTCATTAAATATCTTCAAACTCATTGAAGATGATGACCCAGACCCTTCTTTTTCTGTTTCCGATTTTCCAAAAAATATTGTCTTCTGTTTATCATCCATAGTAGCCAAGAACTTTGCACATTTTGTGAGATGCCTGTGTAAGTTTGTAGTTCCATTTTTTCCCGTATGGCATGCATACGTAGTCGGACAGTAGTTGCAATGCGCTCTAGTAACTCCGTTTTCTTATTCTTTTTTCGTGAAGTGAACTCATGCTGAACTTTCACCTTTACGTCTTTTTGTACCCTCGCTGATAGAATATTCCATAGTAGCCAAGAAACTTAACCAAATCTGAAAACAAAGAAAAAAATTCTGACAATAAAAAAACTAGTATCCAAAGAAAACTTAACCAAATTCTGACAATCTGAAAAACTTCTGCATTTAACAATCAAAAACCGAAAAACGAAACTATGCATTTAACAATCTGAAAACCGAAAAACTATGCATTTAACAATCATCAGTCAAACACCGTTTCAGAGTTCCATCGCAGAATAATACGGTATGCATTTAGAGTTCCAATCAAACGAAACTATGCATTTAACAATCATTTAAATATCTTCAAAACCGAAAAACGAAACTATGCATTTAACAATCAAACTTCGTTTCAGAGTTCCATCCAATCTAGCATCGACATGTGAATATTTAGGAAATGAATAAACCTTTTCAGAAATTAGAGATACTCGTCGGCCGTCACAAATGAAGACGAGTCGGCGAGGGCTGCGCGGACTGGATGGAGACGAGTCGGCGACTGTGAGGGGAGGTGAGGGCTGCGCGGAGTCAGACTGCGACTGGGAGTCAGGTTCGGCTGCGAGGCGAGGGCTGGCGGACTGGATGGAGACGAGTTGGCCACTGCGAGGGGAGGTGAGGGCTGCGCGGATTCGGACAGTGACTGGGAGTTCGGTTCGGCTGCGAGGCGAGGGCTGCGCGGACTGAATGAAGACGAGTCGGCGACTGCGGGGGGAGGTGAGGGCTGCGCTGCGCGGAGTCGGACTGCGGCTTAGGGCTTAGAAACGTTTTAATTTAGGTTAACTTCGGTTCGGTTCGGTTTATCCAACATAAAACCAAAACATAAACCGTTTTTCTTCATAACTTCGGGTCGGGTAGTGGTTCGGTTTTTTAACCATAAAAAAACCGACTGAAACCGACCCATTTGATCGGTTCGGGTCGGTTTTTCGGTTTTAACCAACCCATTTGCCACCCCTAATTTAACCCAACTTACTTCATTACTTTTACTTAAACCTAGCAACCCTCAAACAATGGACTTCAAACAAACACCAATCATACCCAAACACTTGGGTCGGTGCACGGTGTGATACACCCCAACAGAATATTCATAATCGTAACTCATTCACATGTTTCTAATTTTCCAACATTCATAAAGGGAAATCTTAAACACTTTCATTTTAAAATCATAATTCTTAAAATAATAATGAGGGTTGTTACATCAATGCCCTAAGGGCTAATCCATAAGCCTTAAGCACATAACCTTAACACCAAAGCCCTAAGTCCTAAGCCAAAAGTCCTAAGACCAAAGTTCCAATCCTTAAAACCTTAACGAAAAGCCTTAGGCACTAATCCCTAAGCCCCAACCCCAAGCCCTAAGTCCTAAGCAAACAGCCATAACATCAACCATAATCTCAAAGACAAACCCCAAAGCCAAAAGTACTAAACACTACGTCCAAAACCTTAAACCTTAAGCCATAATTCCTAAGTGATAATACCTAAGCCAAAGGCCCTAACCCTAAAACTCAAAGCCTTAATCCCAAAGCCTCAAACCACAAAGCCCTATGCCGTAGAGCTTAATCCCTAAGCCCTAAACTCTAAGTCGTAAGCCTTAAGCCCTAAGACCTAAACCCTAAGTCTAATCCCATCAGATAAAGCCTTAAGCCTTAAGCCCTTATCCCTATGCCAGAAGGCATAAGCCATAAGACCTATGACAAAAGACCTAAGACGAAGACCTAGGCTCTAAGCCCAAAGCCCTAAGACTTAAACTCAAAGCCTTAAGCACTTAGCGAAAAGACCTAAACTGTAGGTCTTAAGCTTAAAGCCCTAAGCCATAAGCACGCAACCTTAAGCAAAATCTTTTAAGCCCTCATCCCTAAGACTGAAGCCCCAAGACCAAAGCCCTAAGCCCTAAGCTTAAAGAACTAAGCCCTATGCCCTAGGCCCTAAGCGTAAACCCCTGTGCTCTAAGCCCTAAGGATAAACCCCCATGGCATAAGCCCTAAGCCCTAAGCTCTAAGCACAAATTACTTACGAATAAGCACTAGGACCTTAGCCTAATGCCCTAATCCCAATGTCGTAAGCTCTAAGTCGAAAGCAGAAGGCCCAAATTTGGTAACCCCAAGCCCTAAGCCCAAAGTCGTATGCCCTAATTCATAAGTCTTCACCCATTTAGCCCTAAGCTCTAAGCATAAGCCCTTATCTCTAAGCCCAAAGTGACACGAAATGGAATGAGAGGAAGAAAAAATAGGAAAACCGATTAGGGTTTTTGACGAAAATCTGCAAAAAAAAAAAACAGAATTAGGGTTTGGGAAGGAATGAAGATATCTCGACGAAGAAATGGATTTTACGGCTGAAATTTGGAATTAATATTTGAGAAGGGGTTGAGTGAATTACCTAAAAAATTTAACACAATCCCTTCAGCCAATTGTTAGATATCCAATCAAACACTAGCAAGGGTTGGACTAGGCAGCTCTGAAAAATCCGGGATTTGGAGGAGGGAAAAATTGAACTAAAATTGGGGTTATGGGACGAATCTGGGGCTTATTTTTTGGAGGGGTGATAGAGGGGTAAAATCTGATGATATCCTCAAAAAATTGAAGAGGAATGATCGTGGGAACATGAAGATATGATAAACGAAACTCGGATGGTCAAGGAAGAATTTTAAGGTTTCACTGAATAGAGAATTCCAAATCGGGAATGATTTTGAATCACTCTTCTCAATGAATGGGGGAGTATTTTGGGACAAGGTGATGAGAACCATGAGTATATCAAACTCGAGACCCTTCAACAATGAGGAAAAAGATACCTAGATCGCCTTTGAATCAAGTATGAGGAACTTGACCCCAATCGAACCTTGCCGACGGAACCTAAGTTATCAAACAAGGAGCTTGACCCAGACCAAACTTGTTGGTAAGAACCAAAGCTATCAAATTTGATCTATCAAGAATTAACTTGATGAAGATCGAGTTCTTTGCAAAGAACCAAAGAGAAAATCTCTCCAAAACACTCAAGGTGAATTAATCATAAAAGTTGTCTTTTACAATAACTTGGATGCCTTTTAATAGGCTACATAAATCCTAACTAAAATAGGAAATAGAAAGATATTATAAAACTAAAATATCTTTGGGAAGATTTTTCTCAAATCTGTTAAGATTCTTTATTATGAAAAATATTTGGTATTGTATATTTTGCTAGCCAAACGATGTCTAATTTTTATGATCCAGCCCATTCCAAAAAGGACTTGAAAGCAGCTACAACTTTGATGAAGAAAGCGTTTGAAAATAACTTTGGGAAGATTGTCGAATCTGCCAATATATGCTTGCTGGTCAAGTAAAAGTTTGATTTCAAGAAAGTTGCACGTACTTTCCTATTTCCTTTGTTCCTTCAATATCTTGTATTAGGCTTGGGCTCTTGGGCTTGTTTTTGTAGGCCGCTGGAATCACATCATTCCCTCCTTCCTTGAAGAGATTCGTCCCCGAATCTCCAGGATCATACACAAAGAAATCCAAAACAACAAATAGGTTCAATGTGTTAGGAAAGTCTAAATCCTTAGAACAAACAATATGTTTTTCTTCCTTGACCAACATGTAAAGAATTTCATCATGTTCTTCGTTGATGTCGCCTTTGTTTTGAACTCCAACTTTGAATTCTTTTGGGTTATTGATGAACATCTCCATCGGTTCCATAATCACATGGATTTCTTGGATTGTTTCTTCCATTGTGAAAGTGTCACCTTGTTGTAGAATTTCAACTTCAAAGTTTAGTTCTTTGAGAAGAAAACTAAACTCTTCGATTGCAGGTTCTTTTTGTTTATGCACTTTGCTTGTTGCTTCTTGTTTAATTTCAAGTATAGACATTAGTTTATTTTGAAGAAAACTAACCTCTTCATTCATGTCCTCTTCAATTTCCGGTTCTTTACTTTGTTGCTCTTTGATTGTAGAATCTTCTTGTTGAATGTTAACTTTTAAAGTATCCTTTTGATCAAAACTAATGTCCTCTTTGATGATCTCTTCGGTTTCAGATTTTATTGCCGGTTGCTCTTGAATAGTTGATTCTTGTGTGTGCTCATTGATATTTTCTTTCATCTCTTGATCTTTCGTTGCTTGCAATTGTTTTCTCGATTTTTCTTTGCATATTTCTGTGTATGTTTGAAAAATTGGACTTTCCTCGAAAGTTTTGCGGTCTACTCAAAAAGGAGTAAAACTGCCTTGCTTAGTCATCAAATCTATTAGTCTTTCAACTTCTTTTGTGGCTTCTTTCGACTCTTCAATTGCTCTCTGTTGCTCGAGTCTTGCTTTTCGCCGTTCGTATAATTCCTTATCAATCTTAAGTTGCCTTTGTCGATAAGGTTCTTCAGCAGATTCTTCTTCGCTTAAGTATTCCTTTGAAAATATTTTCCTTCCATAACTCATCATGTAACAAATAACAAAGTACACGGCTTTTTTTTAAGAGATTTTGCCTTTTGCAAGAAAGATACAAATACTTTCTTCGTACTGATTTTTTTTTTTGTTTAATATGAAAAGAAGAATTTCAAAAACAACATTCGGGTGAGAAAAGAATAAGAAAAAAATAAAGATAGAAACTTGAATAAAGGAGCCAAAGCTCTGATACCAAATGATAAGATCCACAAGTATATCAAACCCGAGACCCTTCAACAATGAGGAAAAAGATACCTGGATCGCCTTTGAATCAAGTACGAGGAACTTGACCCCAATCGAACCTTGCCGACGGAACCTAAGTTATCAAACAAGGAGCTTGACCCAGACCAAACTTGTTGGTAAGAACCAAAGCTATCAAATTTGATCTATCAAGAATTAACTTGATGAAGATCGAGTTCTTTGCAAAGAACCAAAGAGAAAATCTCTCCAAAACACTCAAGGTGAATTAATCATAAAAGTTGTGTCTTTTACAATAACTTGGATGCCTTTTAATAGGCTACATAAATCCTAACTAAAATAGGAAATAGAAAGATATTATAAAACTAAAATATCTTTGGGAAGATTTTTCTCAAATCTGTTAAGATTTTTTATTATGCAAAATATTTGGTATTGTATATTTTGCCAGCCAAACGACGTCTGATTTTTATGATCCCGCCCATTCCGAAAAGGTCTTGAAAGTAGCTACAACTTTGATGAAGAAAACGTTTTAAAATAACTTTGGGAAGATTGTCGAATCTGCCAATATATGCTTGCTGGTCAAGTAAAAGTTTGATTTCAAGAAAGTTGCACATACTTTCCTATTTCCTCTGTCCCTTCAATATCTTGTATTAGGCTTGGGCTTGTTTTTGTAGGCCGCTGGAATCACATCACAAGGTTGAGGAGGAATGTGGACAGATGCATGAGGAAGAGATCTCTTAAAAATTAAGAGAATTTCTTTGGGGAAAATGGGTGGTTTGGTCGGTACTTGAAAAATACACCGGAAATAAACCTGGGGTGCTTGGATTTAGGAGAAATGATTCTCAAAATGAGAATGGGATGGATGAAGGAGCTAGGATCCACAATCTCACCCTAAGACCACGAAATGGCTGGAGAAAATTTGTAAGGATTAATCGTTCGCTTGGAAAACGAACAACTCCAGGGGGTTTGTCTCTCGGTTGCTGGAAAACAAGTTTTCGGAGACCGAGTCTTTGAAGCGGCAAACTTCAAAGGGGAGAGATCAAATTTGAAAAGATAAATCTTTATTCAATCAGATTTGCCAATTACACTTGCATGGGGATGATTAAATAGAAAATTAAACTAAAACATGCTTATCATCGGACTGCCTAGATCATCTCCAAGAACACCAATCCATGGCTTGAATGATGGACCAATGAGGAGCCTTCATTGGACGCTCTACCTACGCTCCTCCTCCAGCTCATTTGGCTCCAAGGAAATGTCCTAAATATTCTCTTAAATGATAATTAGCTATCCCTAGAAATCCCATACAAATCCATGCAATCGACATAACAAAAAAAAACCCTAGTTCGGGAAAACAAAAATCGAATGAAAAAACATAAAGGAAACAACTTTTATTCTTCAATTCTCCCAAAGGCTTTAAGAGTGCTATTCTTTTTGAGTGGAATAGGATAGGAATTCCCCATGTTTTTCCAAGGCATTCAGACGTGGATTAGGCGTGAAACCGATCATGGATGGCTCTTCTTGTGCTCTCTGTGATTGCATTGTTGGACAAAGCAAACGGCGTCCACTTTGAATGTTCTATAATTTTTCTGGAAACCTTGAAGGATTGGCTACATTTCTTATGAAGATGTTGTCTTCATTAGAGGGCGGGCCAGGTGTCAAACTGGCAGAGCAAGCTTTGGAGGTCCAGTTGTGCCGGATCAAATTGTTATTCCCATGCTTTGTTGCTTGGGCCACTAGCATGGGGCTTCAACTCCTTCTTCTATCCGACCTCCATGCTTTGAATTCAAAGGAAAAAATTGGAGCTGAACAAGGTTGAATTCTTCAATGATATAGGGAGCTACAAAATTAGAAAACACATTAGATAAACATTCATGGCAAGAGAATTTTTGGGCCCTCCATATCATGTAATTCTCCCGTGGTTGATAAGGATTTGTCTTCAAATCAAAAACCTTCTCAATCCTTTGATGAATCTTTTTCCCTAATTCTATATACTTGGTCATGTTTGGGTTGCATTTGATTATTTTCTTGATCAAAGATCCAATAGCCACGGTGTTCTCTCTATTCACTCCTTTAGGGCACCAAGACTTCACATTTTTACTACATGTTAGAAGGATGAAAAGTTGTAAACCATTCAACTACCAAAAAAAGTTGATTACCCGAATTCGTCCATGTGTTTCTTCCCAAACTAAACGTTCATCCCAAGATAAAAATAATATCTAAAACATAAGGTTGTTTGAAAACTTTTCCATCTTAAAGTAGAAAATAAACCACGCACTTGTATACATCTACTTGTTCTCAATGACATAGTCAATCGTAATCTTATTCCAAGGAAGCAAAACATTTTTAAAGGCCTTTGTACCAACTTCAAGATCACGAGTATTTAGTATCTTATCACACCAAGCGTTTGTGTCCAATGACAATGGTTGATGTAGACAAAATGTATCCAAATTCAAAAAATTTCTAAAATCATCATGTGTAATTCCAAATGAGTTGTACCTCATTAATTTCTCAATTTCACAACTAGGCAAAGCCAGCTCATAATTTCCCAAGAAAAGTCCTTTAGTTCCAATTTTGCATGCTAAAAAACAACCACAAAATTCTTCTTCAAAAAATTGACGTCAACATCACTAAAATATATCAATCCAATTAATCTCATGAAGATACAAAATAACTTGGTCAAATGGATCATACCTTTCGGCCATAACCTTGTGAGGTTTGGCCATTTCATCCTCTCAGTCTACTTGGCTATTATGATGTATCAATAGGAGCTCTTCATGCTCCTTTGTATATTCAACGTAAGCAAATAAAGATGTTGCCAAGATTGAGTCATCAAACCTGAAAGGTTGTTTTAAATTCGTAAGAGACTTCGAGCTTACACTCTCGGGCTTTTGGAGCTCCATCTCGGTTTCGATTCCTCCTTCATTATGTTCTGTCAATAAAAGGTTAGCCATCACATCTTCTTGGTTAGGCTCATGAAATTCTTCCAAGATATTATAAGAGAGGTCGGGTTCCATGGAAAAGTGATTCTCCTCAAAACCTAAGTCTTCTTCCACTTGCTCGGTTTTTACTTCAACACTTCCTCCCACTTGTTGTTGGTGAGTCTTAGCATAATTTTCAGCAATATTGTAAAAGTCTAAACGTGCTTCCAACAACAAATCTTTTATCTCAACCAACAAGTCTAAGTTACCCGGTGCAAGGTGCTTCATGTAGGGGGTTTTTGCTCGAGAGTGAGGGAGTTTTCCATTTGGGAAAATCTCCCTTCTCATTAGATTCTTTAAGGCCTTCCAAGTTCTAACTTCATCTTCTGCATTTATCATTCTCTCCTCTTTGAGATCTTGCCACCAATTATAAGCGTAACCAACAAAACTACGTGAGGATACCCGAACTTTCCCTATATCCGAGTTGTCATTACATGCAAAATGTTTATCACCTGAATCCAACCAACAATAATATTCTTCATCATCAAATGCCCCTCTAAAGGAAGGAATTCCAACCTCAGAATAATTTCTCACGTGATTATAGGCTGGAAACCGTGAGGTTTGAAGGGAAACTGAACACTCATCAAGTTTCCTGCGGCTTCTTGGTGGGGTTGATATATCTTTTTATTTTTATCTACTCTCGGTAAGATTTATGGTTGGCTTCTCTTCAAGTATTCATTCTCAAACTTAAAAGTTATCAAAAAATGAGAGAAAATAGAAGAGTGGGAAGGGATGAACGGCTCTGATACCAAATGACACGAAATGGAATGGGAGGAAGGAAAAATGGGAAAATTGATTAGGGTTTTGACGAAAATCTACAAAAAAAACAGAATTAGGGATTGGGAAGGAATGAAGATATCTCGACGAGGAAATAGATTTTACAGCTAAAATTTGGAATGGATCTTTGAGAAGGGGTTGAGTGAAGCACCTCAAAAATTTAAAGCAATTCCTTCAGCCAATTGTGAGATATCTAATCAAAAAGTAGCTAGGGTTTGACTAGGTAGCTCCGAAAAATCTGAGATTTGGAAGAGGGAAAATTGAATTAAAAAATGGGGTTAGGGGACGAAGTGTCACTCAACGATCATCAACGAAGTCTTGAAGAGTGATATTTTCACACACCGATCATCCACCGATCATCCACAAAGTCTCGGTGAACTACGAATGTTGTGATTGTCCTTATTTTCAGACTCTTTTTTTCTCATGCCTCATTTTTTTTCTCTTCCCCAAACTTGTCACCATGTCACTCTTCACATAAAAAATATGTTTCTCTCAAGCATTTATTCAAGCGAAGTTTCAAATATGTTAAATTTAAACAGAACATGATAACTCTTAGGAAAATCGAGAAAGATGATGTTCAAAGTAACAATTTCGTGTAAAGGGGATTTACTATGTTGAAGTGTATCCTAAATTAATTAGACTTGAATTTTCATTAATAAGTAACATCCATAAGGGTAAGATAAATTAGGAAAATAAGTTTCATCATTAAACTATATGATTGCTAACATTCTTGGCTATTCAGATTAAAGGAATTATTAATTAATTTTTTTTTATATTTCGGTTACACTCCCATCCCCAAACTTAAAATTCGAGAATGCCTTCATTGTCAAACCCAAAACAATAACAGTGAACTGAAATCACAAAAAATAGGAGAGCAAAAAAAAGTTAGAAATTAACTCCCTTATGGAGATCGTTCGGCCTCTTCATCATTTGGGGTGTTTGGTTGGGCCTTATTGTATGCTTGAGTGAACAATGATCAGGTCTCCATTTTCTCAAGAATGTCCAGCATGCAGTGTTGCTGAATCTCAATGTGGCTTAGGTGAGTTTCTAGGAGCTACAGAGTCTTGAAAAACTCATCGAAAAACTGGACTGATGGTGATGCTATAGCTCCACGTGCAGCATCGGGAACTAAGGTGTTTTCTTCTTTGGGTTCTCCACCGTCCTCCTGTGTAATGCAAAAAATAGTAAATGGTGTGATTATACCTGTGTGGCGGAGCCTCTGTTTGGTGTCCAGGACTAGAACTCCCGCATGAATACAGAGTTTGGACACTAACGATGGGAAGAGGAATTCACTTCCCTTCTTTGTTGCGTTCGCACATAGGCTCCGGTATATAATCTTCCTGACCTTGATTAGTTTTTCTGTTAGAATGTAGTAGAGAAGAAAGACTTGCTCTTGGGTCACATGTTGCCCATGAGAGGAAGGAGAAATCTGAGACTTCCCAAAATGGTACCAACATTTGGTGCTCGGAAGTAATGATGCCCGTGAGATTGTGAACGCTCAAAGCTTAGTTACTTGCCACGTCATGCCCGACAGAGCCACTGTGCTGAGAACGTTGATGAGAAACTCTGATGAAGTGTTCTCCGAGTGGGCGAAGAACTCATTGGCGGTTGTTGGGAGCTTGTAGAATGGATTAATGTGTTCAGGCATGATGGACATCATCTTGTGCCGGACCATAACCTCTTCTGGCATATCACCTGTATAATTTGAGTAAAATTCTCTTACTAGAGAGAAAATTGGCTTTTCGAGTTGGGCACAGAAAATCACCCACTTTTGGTTGTTGATCTTGTCGGTGATATATGTTGGGTATTCTTTCAAAGTCCCTGCGGTAAGTAGAAACCCCTTCTCATCGGCGAAGGTACTTTTGTTGAAGGTCTTCTTATATTGGAGTCGCTTGTCTGGATGGCGGCGGCGGCGGCGATGGACACTGTTTGGCCACCGAAAGATAAACATTCTCCTTGGTGGTATCGTGCTCGGCGATGTCCTTCAGAAGCAAAATTAGGATAGGCTCCATTGGAAATATCTGCTTAATTTCTGAAGATTCGTCTGATGCTCTCCATTGGAAATATGGCTTCCTTCAATTTAAGGATGGAAAGAAATGGTTACTTTTAAATTTTAAAATGAAATAATTACCACTTCTTAGAAAATCAACAGGAGATAAAAATCAGCCTAGAATCCTGCTCAGTCCAATCGGATTGGACCGAAATCTTTTCCCATATATTTTTTTTTCTTTTTCTAATTTATGCATGCCTTTATTACTTTAATGTTGTGACATTTGTCGTAGCATCGGGTCATGCTACCTAACCTACATGATAAGTATTCAGAATTATTAAACTAACTAAAATTTAAAATAAAGGGTTGCCTCCATGTAGTGCTTAATTTAACGTCTTTAGCTAGACGTCGTGCTTTCTTCATGTAACTCTTTTTCCTTCTCGTTTTGTTCTAATTCTTCTGTTTTTATTCCAAGTTTGAGAGTCTGTAGAATCAAACTTGAAGTCTTTTATAGCAGCAAGTGGTTCTCTCTTTTCGATAAGGTAGCATCTTTGTAGAAAAGGTGGTGGAAGTCTCTCTGGTGGCAAAATTTTCTTTTGGTGCTGTGCCGGTGCTGCAGCACTGGTAGTAGCATCAGGCTTATTAATCTGTCCCGAGACTTTCACTTTATCAGCCTCCGTATTTTTCTCTTCGACTCTTTCCTTAGGTTTTCCTTCAGGGTCTTTCACAGTCTCCACTTCTCTACCATTGCGCAGCGTAATGGCTTTGCACTGTTCTATTCCTTCTCATTTTAGAACTTCAGTATCGCTTGGCATTATCCCCGTTAGTCTAGCGTTCAAGGCTAATGCGAGGTTACCCATTGTATTCTCCACATTCCTATGAGGTGCGATCTGATTCTATAAGATCGCATTCATATTTTTCATCATCAGCTCGGTCTGTTCCATAAATTCATTAACTTTTTGCTCGAACGGATTAGAAGACTCGTGTTGATATGCTGATTTTGTTGAGTCGGAAACCCTTGATTAAACCCTTGTTGTGCTGGTTGGAAATATTGATTTTGAGTTCGTGGTTGTTGCTGTTGGCTCCACTGATTACTGTTAGTTTAAAGTTACTTTTGTTTTTGATTGATGAACATTAATATATTGGAAAATTGATTAACTGTTAAGAGAAGTTAATTTGAATAATGTATATGAAATACCCTCATCGAAGGGTACCTCTTGTGTCTAACAAATCAGTTGAGTTTTGCAGAAATTATTAAGTCTGATACGGGTTATGTCGACCTATCGTTAGTTATGTCGACTAATCCTCTGGCAGACGATAAACTTGTGTCGACTGTTTCCCAGTTATGTCGACTAATCTTTTGGCAGACGATAAACTTGTGTCGACCGTTTTCCATTTATGTCGACCGAAGTTGTTCGAGACAAGAAGCAAAAATGTCGACCACATTTCTACAAGTTCCAGAGGCCATATTTATGTCGACTGCAGCATTATTATGTCGACTGTATACATGTCCAGAGGCCATATTTATGTCGACTGCAGCATTATTATGTCGACTGTATAAATGTCCAGAGGCCATATCTATGTCGACTTAAGTTCTTCTCAACGACAAATCACTAAATCTTATGTCGACTTATCAAAAGCTATGTCGACCGAACAAGAGCAGAAAAAGAAGATAACCTCCAACGGCTATTTCAGAATGTGTCTAAACGGCTATATCTATGTCGACTGATCACGTACATAAGTCGACTTATCCAGCCTGAGCAGAACGAAATCTATAAATAGCTGTTGAGCTGTGGATTGAAACAACGATTTTTCTAAGAGCAAAAAGAAAGCCGAATTGCTGCCAAATTTTAGAGAATCATTTCATTCTCTCAATCTTTGTATTTATATCTTGTATATTCATTTGTTGATTGAGAGACTCGGTTAGTAACCGAAAAATCTTCGATTAAACTCTGTGAGCGAAATTTGTAAAAGGGGTGACGCCTCTCCTAAAGAAGAGTCGCTGTAAAGGTTTGATTGACACCCGTAAGTCAATCGGAGTGAGCTCAAAGGATTGAGCGGGAAGAATCTTCAAGGAGGTACCTTGGAGCGCGGACGTAGGCAAGGTTGGCCGAACCGCGTTAACAATTCAGTGTCAATCTCTCTCTCTCTCTCTAACTCTATTAAGTTATTTATCTTTTTCGCATTAGAGTTTTAGATTGAGTAAACCATACGCACAAATTTGATTAAAGTGTAATCATCGGAGAAAATTTTTATTAATCTAATTCACCCCCCTCTTAGGTTAATCTCGATCCTACAATTACTTGGTTTCCAACCTTGCGCAAAATTACTCTGATTATTCCCCACATAGTTGATTGCTTTGGGATTTGAAGGGCAATGATCATAAGAATGTTCTTCTGAGTAGAATGAGCACAAAATACTCTTAACTTGTTGTGGGCTGGCTTGCTTCATGTCTAATTCTTGAGGGTGTTGTTTAGCGTAGTCATCTGAGTAGCTAGAGCCGTAACTGGATCGATATCAAGAATACCAGGTGGGTTATTCGTCGATGCTCTCTTTGATACTACAGTTCTCTCTGTCGGCCACTGATAATTGGTTGTAGCCATATTTTCCAGCAGCGCAAAAGCTTCCGAGCATGATTTTGATAAAATGGCTCTATTTGCTGCTGCATCTAAAAGAGATCGAGTCTGTCCGTGTAATTCATTGTAAAAAGTTTCAAGCTGGACCCATTCTTTAATACCATGATTCGGACATTGTGGTAATAATTCTTTGAACCTCTCCCAAGCTTCATAGAAGAATTCAGTGTCATGTTGTCTGAAACTCATGATCTCCCCTCGCAGCTTTGCATTCTTCACCGGTGAAAAATATTTGAGTAGAAATTTCTTGGTCCTCCCAAGAAACTATGGAATTTGGTGGCAAAAAGTTTAACCATGCTTTTGCTCATTCTCGGAGTTAATAAGGAAATAATTTTAATTGGAGAACCTCAGGATTAATCGCTGAATCTTTGAACGAGTCACATAAGGAAGTAAATTCCTTGATGAACGCGTTCGAATCTTCAGATGCTGATCCACTAAAAGTACCAATAATTTACAATATCTAAAACATGATTCGCTTCAATTCGCATCTCACTTCGTTATTTTCTGGTAAACAAATCTTGGGATTTAACAGTTCCAAGTATGGAATTGCATAATCCCAAATTGGTCTTTCTTGTGCATGACCTTGGTTTGCTAGTTGGAATGTGTTTTGAGCCATCGGTTCTTTCTTTATCGCTTCTTGATGTAGATTTAAATTTTGGTGTCTCTCTCTTGAAGCATTTTTTTTGGGTTCGAGATTTAAGGGAATGAGCTCTTGGTTCTCTTTGTTTTCCATAAGCACCTGAAAATTAAAAAGAACCGTATAAATCCTTTCTTTTTGAATTTTTAAAATTTTTAAAGTTAGAGTTAGTTATATTCACAAATACTTAACAACAAATTCTAAAAATAAAAAATTTTTGTTGTCCCTGGCAATGGCATCAAAAACTTGTTGGCACGAAATGTAATCGCTCAAACGCAAATCCATGTATCGCAACGTAGTAATAAAATTATCGATCCCACGAAGACAAGTCAAATCTCTAATTTAAAGAATAAATTGCAAAGTATCATAAAGAATAAAGAATAATATTAAAGGTTTGATTTTTGTATCTATTTTCTACTCCTATATTAAACAATTAATTAAAGTGTCTAACTAATATCCAAAATTAAGCAAAAAAGTAAAGTTGGTAGTCGAATTGAGAATTCGTAAGAATCTCGACTAAGACTTTATGTAAATTGATTTACTTGAACTGCCATCGGTGGGTTCTGCAGCACTAGTCACAACATCAGTTTAGTTTCGGTCCGAACACTTAATAAATCGGGGCTGGTGTTGCCTCTATGGTTGAGTTTAAGAACAAGTTTGATTTGACCGCACTAGGTTGAAATGAACATGATGAAAACACTCCTAGCTAAATTGTGTCAGTCGATCTAACCACCTAATCGTTTTAATACACGTCTTAGCAACACACAAAAGTGTATTATCGTGTTGCCCTAAATAATATCAATGCAAAGCAATAATTTTGTAAATAGCACTTAGCAATCGTGCAAGGGTGTATTGTCGGAATTGCTTGAGAAATAATCACACCAAAGCAAAGATATATAAGCTATTATTAAAACGAGTTCTAAAAGATAGCACGCAAAGGGAGAGAATTTTGGTCATCGCCGTCGAAAGCCTTGTTCCCTCGCTGTCGTGATCGCGCCACGAACCTCTTATTCAGATTTACACCCGAAGCTTGATCGTGAATCTCGTTCTCTAATTCTAGCACACCCAATCCGAGGTATTCTCGTTCCTTTATGTAGACTACGTGCAACTCGAGCAGATATGGGAAGCTATTACGATTTGGAAGAAGATCTGAATCGGTTTAGAAAGAGGTTGAGATTAGGAAAGATTTCCAAATCTTCAAAGATATTTTTTTTTCTAAATTGGAATTTAAATTGATTCTTCCTTCTTTTCATGATTCTTCCAACTTATATCCACATTAATCTTCTACAATTGCATGAAAACAAAAATCCCGTGATAATAAAAATATACAAAATATTGGGCAAAATGATAATGTTGTGGCATCGCTGCAACATTATCCCTAAAAATTTTATTATTTCAATTAAATCATTACTGATTCCTAGCAATTTGACAACTAAAACCACATGATTATTAATTCTTTTCGAGACTTAAAACTCACCAACTATTTGAACTACTTTTGCACCAACCTTCTTACCTATTTCACTCATTGCATGCAGCTTAGTTATAAATAGGCTGAGCTAATACATAAAGTAAGTACTCATATAGTCTAATCTACATAAGCTTAGTTATTATTTGAACTTCTTTGCTCAAGCTCGTATAAAAGGTTTTTCCATGCTTTTGCTGGTTGCATTTAGTTCTTCCCTTTTTTATCTTTGAAATGTCCTCATCAATCCCTCATTATTTAAAAGGAGTCTCATCAAATCATCATCTTCTACACCAAAATGAGATACATAAGAGGCATTGATAGTGGGGCTAACAACTTCCTTGGGAAAACCCAACTACAATATGATATGATCTTAACTGATATAGATTGATCAGTGATCGAATGCGGAATATAAAAGAAAATAAAGATAGAAATGGAACCTTGACCCGAAGTCGACGGACGTTTGAACCTTAGCTTAGAAAGAGCTTAAGACCCGAAACAATAACGCGACTAGGAACCTTGGATAGGAAAGACGCCACAAACGAAGGGATTCTGTTTGATAAGTCAGAAACGACGTTGCTAGACTTGCAATGAAAGACCGAACAACAAGTTGAAAAGGAGAAGTCTCTCACAATATGATTCACAAAACTCAAGTTCCTCTGAAATGATAAATCCAGTACATATTTATAGGACTCATTTCTCACCTAATTTCTCTTCTTCCAACATCAACCACTTTCTCACCCACTTTCATACCAACTTTTCTACCTACTTTTCACCTACTTTTTATATGACATGCAACATAGATTAAATAGTCTAATCTATAATAATGTCATCTTGTCCCATGTGCACTTGAATGCATGTCATGCATTTAACTTTGATATTGTCGGGAACAATAACGCCATCACAGTTGAGAAGCTCTTGGATATATATGTTTAGTTTTTCACTGGACTTCTTTGCTCGAACTTCTGTCATCTTTCCGTCCATGCTTGCTCCGGTTACATTTAATTGTTTTCCTTTGCTCTTCGTGATGTCCTCGTCATTCCCTCCTTCTTTAAAAAGATTTGTCTTAAAATCTTCTGCATCAAAAGGAGATAAATCAGAAACATTAAATGTGGCGCTAACATTATACTCGCATACCCTAATGATAATGATTTTGGAGAACTATATAGGGTTTGTGAAAAAACTAATTCTGGGGAATACTACAAGCATGATGGTTTTCTTTTCAAGAAAGATAAATTATGTGTTCCTAATTGTTCGATTAGAGAACTTTTAATGAGGGAAGCACATGGAGGAGGTCTTATGGGGCATTTTGGGATAGCAAAGACCTTAGGTGTCATCCAAGAGCACTTTTACTGGCCACGTATAAAAAGGGATGTCGAAAGGATTTGTAACAAATGTGTTACGTGTAAACAAGCAAAGTCTAGAATCCAACCCAATGGCTTGTACATGCCGCTACCCATCCCTAATGCTCCCTGGATAGATATTTCAATGGATTTCGTACTAGGTTTGCCTCGAAGTAAGAGAGGTAATGATTCAATTTTTGTTGTAGTGGATAGATTTTCTAAAATGACACATTTTATTCCGTGCCACAAATCTGATGATGCGACCTATGTTGCTAATTTGTTTTTTCGAGAAATTGTTAGGATGCATGGGATTCCGAAAACCATCGTATCTGATAGAGATGCAAAATTTTTGAGTTATTTCTGGAAAACATTATGGGGTAAATTAGGCACCAAACTTCTATTCTCCACCACTTGTCACCCACAAACTGATGGACAAACAAAAGTTGTCAATAGGACCTTATCAGCATTACTACGATCTATCATAAAGACAAACATTAAGAGTTGGGAAGAGTGTTTACCACATGCTGAATTTGCTTATAATCGCTCAGTTCATTCATCTACTAAGTTTTCTCCTTTTGAAATCGTATATGGTTTTAATCCACTAACTCCTCTAGATTTATCTCCTTTACCTGTTTCTCAGCGTGTTTGTTTAGATGGGAACAGGAAGGCAGAACTTGTTAAAAAATTTCATGAGACTGTAAGGCGCAATATTGAGAAACGAACTGAACAATACGTGAAACACGCCAACAAGGGACGACGAAGTGTCACTTTTGAACCAGGAGATTGGGTGTGGCTACATTTTCACAAGGAACGATTTCCAACCAAAAGAAAATCTAAACTACTACTACGTGGAGATGGCCCTTTTCAAATTGTCGAGCGCATTAATGATAACGCTTACCGTTTAGATCTTCCAGGTGAGTATAATGTTAGCGCCACATTTAATGTTTCTGATTTATCTCCTTTTGATGCAGAAGATTTTAAGACAAATCTTTTTCAAGAAGGAGGGAATGGCGAGGACATCACGAAGAGCAAAGGAAAGGAATTAAATGTAACCGGAGCAAGCATAAACGGAAAGATGACAGAAGATCGAGCAAAGAAGTTCGGTGAAAAACTAAACATATATATCCAAGAGCTTCTCAACTGTGACGGCGTTATTGTTCCCGACAATATCAAAGTTAAATGCATGACATGCATTCAAGTGCACATGGGACAAGATGACATTATTATAGATTAGACTATTTAATCTATGTTGCATGTCATATAAAAAGTAGGTGAAAAGTAGGTAGAAAAGTTGGTATGAAAGTGGGTGAGAAAGTGGTTGATGTTGGAAGAAGAGAAATTAGGTGAGAAATGAGTCCTATAAATATGTACTGGATTTATCATTTCAGAGGAACTTGAGTTTTGTGAATCATATTGTGAGAGACTTCTCCTTTTCAACTTGTTGTTCGGTCTTTCATTGCAAGTCTAGCAACGTCGTTTCTGACTTATCAAACAGAATCCCTTCGTTTGTGGCATCTTTCCTATCCAAGGTTCCTAGTCGCGTTATTGCTTCGGGTCTTAAGCTCTTTCTAAGCTAAGGTTCAAACGTCCGTCGACTTCGGGTCAAGGTTCCATTTCTATCTTTATTTTCTTTTATATTCCGCATTCGATCACTGATCAATCTATATCAGTTAAGATCATATCACAATATGCATTATCATCGATTGGCTCGAGAATTTGAAAGGGGCCATCTTCTATTGGTATTAGTTTAGATTTTCTTTTGGTTTTAATATGGTGTTTGCATAGATGCAAACACATCTAATCTCCCTGTTCAAAATTGACACTTTGTCATTATTTGTTTGGATGTTTCACATATTGTGCAGTTTGTTTCTCAATATTCTGCCGTATAGTCTCATGAGGCTTCTTGACAAGTTTTTCCTTCTTGTTTCCATCTAACCAAATTTAAAGGAGAATAGATAGGTCAAAAGGAGTAAGTAGATTAAACTATATACAATTTTCAAAAGTAAAGCTTAGAAGAAGAATGAATTCAGCGATTATAAGCAAATTCGTCATGTGATAGACACTCTTCCCAACTGTTAATTTTTATTCTTTATGATGGATCATAATAATGCCGATGAGGTCCTATTGTTAACTTCTATTTGTCCATTAGATTATGGGTGACAAGTGGTAAAGAATAGAAGTTTTGTACCTAATATACCCAGTAATGTTTTTCAAAATAACTTCAAAACTTTGCTTCTCTATCGGATTCTAAGGTCTTAGGAATCCTATGGTTCCTAACACTCTTGTTTGAAAGAAGAAATCAGCAAAATGAATTGCATCATCATATTTGTGACATAAAATAAAAGTGCCAGTTTGGAAAACCTATCTACCAGAAAGAAAATTGAATCATCACCTCTCTTATTCCAAGGCAAACCTAGTACAAAATTGATAGAATAATCTATTCAAGAAGCGTTAGGGATGGGTAGTAGCATGTACAAGACATTGGATTTTCCTTGTTTACACCTCACACAACTGTTGTGAATTCTTTCGACAATCCTTTTTAATGTGTCCAGTAAAAGTTCTATTGGATTACACTTAAGGTTTTGGCTATCCCAAAATGACCTGTAAGATCCCATTCCCCCATTGCTTCCCTGACTAAAATTTTTCTAATCGAACAACTAGGAGCATATAATTTCTATTTCTTAAATAGAAAACTACATGCTTGTAGTATTTAATCATACATATCTTTTATAAGCTCACAACCATTGGAATGCTTTTTCACAATCCCTATATAGTTCTCCAAAATCATTATCACAAGGTTATATATCTTTTATAAGCTCAAAACAAAGTAGTTTGCCTCCAGAGGAGGAAATGAGAACATACCTCTAAGAAAAAGCATTATGATGTGCTATCGGAATGGTGGTTGGGTCGGTTAAGGAGAAATGGAGACAAAAAAGAGGGGAAAATGGGAAAGGTTGGCTCGGGTGAAGGAAAAACAAGATCAATCTCCTGCCAGATCTCTGGCGGCATACAAGGTTAGAAGCTGAAATTTGAAGGGAAGGTATATGGGGGTGACAGGGTTTATGGGTCAAATTATCACGGTAAATGAATGAGGAAATCAGAAGATATGCAGAAGAATGGAAAGTTGTAAACGGAGGGATACCCGAACGAAGGAGAAGCTTTTGGGTTCACACCCTTACCTTGCCTTCCACTAGAACGTGGTTGAAGGAGTGTGGTATGGCCTAGCTAACCCAAGCTTGAATGGCAGCCAAAACCAGAGTGGAGCTCTCGGTGGTTTCCGAATATAACTCACCGAAAAACCTGAGTTTTGGAGGAGGAGAAGCCACAGCTAGGTGGTCCTCCTAGAAGTTACCCGAAAAGGAGGAACCAAGGCTGACCATGGTCCCCCCTTCATCACCCCCACCTGAAGCACAAAAGAATGTTTTCACGTGACTAACCCTTCCACATCACATTAGCTACCACAATCCCTATATATCTATGTCTTTCATAGGGCTTACAACATAGAGATTTGGGCATAGGGTTTTGAGTTTAAGGCTAAAAGCTTTGGGGTTAGAACTTTAGGCTTTGGGCTTTTGGATTAAGGTTTAGAGCTTAGAGCTTTCAGCTTTTAGCTTTGTCATGCAAGCTTATAATTCATAGGTGAGGGCTTTAGGCTTAGCCCTTGGGGCATTACGCT
>QAOC01035744.1:0-15632 GCA_003255005.1 Begonia fuchsioides | reverse complement strand
GCATTTAATGAAATCGTAACTTTAATGAAATTTAAATTTTATAAATATTGGCTTCAAGTACCTTCTATTTTTTCATTTTGCTAATATTATGCATCCGAAATATAAAATCAAGAGCACGAAGTTGATGCTTGATAAAATTTTGGAGAACCTAGGTTTCGCCCCCGTATGCAATCCAAACATATTGCGTAGCGACTTTGACACTTTGTTTGGTACTTACCAAACTAGATTTTCTGGTGCACGAACTCATACTTCGTCCGATGTGGCATCGACGTCGGGTGATAGTTCTGGTTTCAGAAGACCACTAAATGTTATGAATGCCATTGATGCCCAACTAGAAAGCAATGTGCATTCATATGCTTTCGATAAGAGTGAACTCGACGTGTATTTGGAGTCTTGAGTTCAAATTTCTCTAGACGAGGCATTCAAAATATTTGGTTGGTGGAAATTCAACGCAGCCATGTATCCCGTGCTCTCGAACATGACACGGGATTTACTAACACCGCTTGTCTCAACTGTAACTTCGGAGTCGGCTTTTAGTGCAAATGTATCGACGGGGAAGTCTAGCACCAGAGCTCGTGGAAGCACTCATTTGCATGAAGGATTGAAGCGACACAGTCACGAGGGACCAACAACGAGAGGACGCACTTGCAGAGGAGTTCAAGAACTTTGAATTTAAAGACTAGCTGCAACGTTATACATTAGAAGTTCAAGAATTTTTTAATTTCTTTTACGCGTGTACATTTGTGATTTCTTATAAGCGTTAGCAATTATAATCGTTTAATATTTTGCACATGATTGACACTTAATGTCAACCTAGTAGGGATGCATCTAAGGTGTAGTGATGCAAATGTCAACAATGTTAATGTAAGCAACTTTCTATTCTTCTTTCGGTAAGTTATTTTCCTGAAATAAGAGTAAGTGTCGACTGCATAGCTACATGGTATCAACCGCAGATCCACATGGTGTCGACCGGATGAATACAGTGTAAACAACATATATACGAAGGTGTTGACCGCACCTTCACCAGAACGTTTGAAGTGTCGATTGCATAACAAGGTGTCGACCGCAGATCAATCCAGAACGTTTTATGGTGTCGACCACACACTTAGGTGTCGACCGCAGCTCATTCCAGAGCGTTTGAAGGTGTCGACCGCAACTCGATCAAGAATGTTTTATGGTGTCGACCGCAGCTCATTTCAAAGCGTTTTATGGTGTCGACCATATACTAAGGTGTCGACCGTAGATTAATATAGAGCGTTTTATGGTGTCGACCGCATATGAAGGTGTCGACCGTAGATTAATCCAGAGCGTTTCATGATGTCGACCGCTGTGACACTACGTGTCGACCGCGGGCCCCATTAAATCTGAAACTGATGCCCTAAAATCACATTTTTCCAACGGTTTTCGACGACTTACGACGCCTCACTCCAATTTCTTCGTGTTTTCGCACTCGTCTTTGCCGAATCGTCAAGTGTAGAGGTAGCTATCACTTCTCCTCATCCATTTTACGTATTCAACCCGTTTGAAATGACATCGACCTCGGGTACAAAAAAATGCAAATTGTCCAAAAAATCCAAGGTTACCTCTGTTTCGATTCCGAAAGAACTTATTGTAGGGCCCTTGTTTGATTCTAATTTGTACCTTGATTTATAATGTCAACAAAATTTTTTATCTGATTTCCAATGCAAGTCCATTATTTCAAGCCGTGTTTTCCAACCGAATTCTATCTGTAACCTACCGATTCATGAGTTATTCAATCTTGTTGGTTTGTCTGAGCTGTTTCAATTTTGGGGACCGTATTACAAAACTCCAATTCGCATGTTTTATGCCAATTTTTAGTTTTCACCAAACTATTTACAAGTGTTTAGTTATGTGTACTGAGAACGCATAACTATCATGTCTCATAAGCTCAACGAGATGTTGAATTACATAAGCAACGAGAGCCTCTCGCTACTACGAGGCTTTCACCGAGCCTCATTGTGTCGAAACTAGTGACTACACTAACTTTCTCCGCTCCGTTGTGAAAAATCCTGACACTCACCTTCCTCCTGAACCAAAGCCAATGACTTGAATGTCACGGCTCGTCTTGTCAATCACATGATCTCCTACAACCTCTTACCTAAGGATGGTCATAGAGATCACGTGAGTAGTATGAATTTGCACATTTTTTACAATATTTTCACTAGAACCAACTTTAACGTTGGTTATGTAATTTAAAAAAAGATTATTTATCTTTTTGAAAACTCGCCTAAGTCAATGTTGTTCAACCGTTTGTTGACGAAAATTTTTCACCAACACGGTGTCAACTTTCCTTCTTCTGAGACACCTCTCCCGGTTAGGAGAGTCGACACTTATACCGAATATACCCTTCCAAGGATGAGTATTGTGAAAAACACCGATGACGAGTGGATCTTCAAAGCCGATCATTCGGGTTCGACATCACAAACACTCCAGCACGAGGGCGCTGAGCAAGACCAAGAACAACAAGCTGAAGCAGCTAGTCGTCCTCGTCCATCAACAACTCACCGGATCGAGGCATTTTTGCATGGAGTTCATGGAGAATTCATTTGAGAGAGTCCACCGACGGCTTCACACGATGGATGCTCGCATCTCAACATTAGATCGGTGGTTCGTCGAGGCACAAAATCGACATTGGGCTGAAATTTTTACCAACTCGTCGGAGGCCACACCCACAGCTGCTCCACCTCCATCGGACGATCCCCATGTGGAGTAGGTTCTTTTTTCTGTAATCTTTTCGAACAATTAGAAGACTGTTTTGTAACCTATTTTACTTTTCATTTGACACAATGAATGGTTTCAGTGTTTATACTTCGATTCGTACAATGCATGAATATTTATTGTAACTCTTTTATGAATTGATTTCAAATTGAATGATATATATGTTGAATGTTATTGATTCGATGTTTCGATGCTATTGTTTTCGAGTTTCTTTGAGATATTGATTCAATGCTATTGTTTTCGTGTTTCTTTGGCATAATAGAAGCGATACATACAAACGTTATCATGTAATTTTTTTTTGGATTGAAGAAAACAATAGGCATAAANGGCCGTCCCAGACTCGAGCCGGCTCGATTGCCACCACTAGTTACCAGGCAATCCGATCCATTTCTACTGACTTTGGTAAGTGTAGTACGAGAAGACCATCTGAAAAATTACTAGCAACTAAAATTAGTTGACAATTTTAGTTAGCAGGATTTTAGATTTAGCTTTAATTAGATTGAATCGAAGATTGGATTCAATTCTTTAGGTCTTTGATAATTTATTAATTATTTGAATAATTAAACTAATAATTATACTAGTAAATAAATGATATATAGAAGGAAAGATCAAAATATAATGTTCGATCTGACATCTAATATTTTTTGCAATAATGCTCGATATTTTTTTAAATTTTTGGATAATGTTATAATTATGATTAATGGATCTTGTTCTTTTCAGTTTTAATTCAATTTTATTTTATATTTAAAAAAATTAAAATATATATATATATAATTATATTTGGATTAAATTTTAAGCAATTGAGTGAATTTATAATTAATTTTAAAATTTATATCATATTTTATTAGAGTTTACGTTGAGTTTTGTTCGATTTTAAAACTTTATTGATTCACGCTTCTACATCTGGTTTCACAATTTTTTACTTATAAAGACTAGAATCGATCGATGAATCATGATTTTTTAAAAATTAAAACTAAGATCGAATTAAAATTAGTAATTTTAGTCCGGTTTGAGATTCCGATCCACTTTGTCCACTCCTACCAAGAACATAGCTCAAAATCAGGTATTACGTGCACCCTAATCTCGTGTTATTCAAGTGTCATTCAATTATTAAGACGTAATTAATGTGTCACGTTTATTTTCTAATATAAAATAAAGTTTAATAACAATGTACTAAAAAAGTCACTTTCAAGTTTCAATCTACGACGTTTTGCACTTTCCCTATAGACGGCCGTCGAGCACGGTGGCGTTCAGAAATGCGGGCGGCCGGTCTCCGCGACAACTTCATCGCTCTCCAATGTCAGCTTCATCTCCTCGTGCTGCTTCGTAGCTTGGGCTACAAGTTTTCACCTGTTCAAAGTCACCGTCGATTGCTTGTTTTGGACGCCTTTTGCTGCTTCTGCTCTCTCTTTCATGGCTCCCGATACTGTCATTATTCTGGTACGAATATTTTTCCTTTTCTCTCTGTTTCACTCTTCTTCTTCTGTTTTTTTGAATTCTTGCGTTTCGAGTTGTTTTTTTTTTTTTCTTGATCCAGTGTTAAATAAATTGTATTTATTGCATCGATGTTAGAGTTTAAGTGGAAAGTTACCCTAAAAAACTAAATCAAAGAACTAGAACCACGTGTTTCTCCCTTCGCGCTAAGATCGAGATTGAGAGTAGAATCCAAATTGTGGATGGATGGGCCATAATCGCCGATGATAAAGAAGATTCGCTAAGGATCACTTGCTCGCATCTTTTTGTGGTCATCTGTTTTCATTTCGTGTCGTTCAGTGGTTCTGCTCGCCACACTCACACTCGTGGTTATTCCTCCTCTTAATATCGATTCTAATTTATTTTTCTTATTGGTGCTGGTTTAATTTTTTTTATGAGATTCATGGATTTCGAAGCCAAAATGAAGGAGATAAGCAGCTTGGTTGCTCAAGTAGGTTGATGATTTCATTTTTCTGTTTTCCTCACTGTTGTTTGACTGTGTATCGGATTTGATCTATTAAATTCTATGTTTTCTTACGTGAAACTGTATTCTAAATTATTAGTACCATATGATTCACTATCTCAGCGTGTGTATAAGTTAGACTTTCATTCGAATTTGGGTTGACATATAAAATGAAAGCTAAATTAGCTTATGATACCTCAGAGGAACTTCACAGTGGGACAATCTTTGCAACTTTAATGGAGTCTCACATCTAAGTACAAATTTCCATTTTTAAGCAGCTTGTTTTATTCAGAAATTTAAGTTGGTATAGGAAATATTTATTAGCTGAACAAAAAGAAGTCAAAGGAGATATGAGAATCTTATCATTGAGTTGACAATGAAACAATCTGGTAGTAAGAAGTTCGGAAAAAGTTCATTTTTCATTCCATTTATAAAATGCTGCAAATACTAACCTACATCTTCAATTTTCTTCATTTGCTTTGTAGATCGGCTATATGTGGCTATATCTCCTTTGGCACTGGCTTCATTTAATAATCAGCGCCTGGTACTTTGCAGTTTGGTTGACTGGTGGAGTAGAAGGCTACCTTATATCATCCGGAATTCTGAAGCACTACAATTCCCTTAATTTAGACAAGCTACGAAATCTTGCCATTGTGATTGAAAGTGAAGAAGCTTATGATACAAGTAAAGTTGTTGAGCTGATAAAGTGGTTAAAAGCTATAGGTGTAAACAATGTTTGCCTTTATGATGCAGAAGGTAATGACTCTAGGAAAGTCTTAAGAAACATTATTAAGTTTGCTTAAAAGTATCTTAGAATAATTTGTACTTTAAATGTCATGGTGTATTAGGTGTGCTTCGTAAAGCAAAGGAAGAAATCCTCAAGAGAATAAACGAAAAAACATCTTATGAGGTAAGTTTTGGTTTCTAAACTAAGATTGTTGTAAATCTCTTAATTATTGCTGCTGTGCTGATTTTGCCATAATGTTTTTCTTGCACCTCTGTTCTGAAAGCAGAGTAAAAAAAAGTGGCCTTTTAACATTTTGGTGTTGTTAGGTTATAGGAGAGTTTAGGAGTCTTTTTTTTTCTGGTACCTTATTTTAAATTCATTTAATGTACATGTAATGCTCTGCTTTTGTCCAAAGGTTCTACGTAATGTTCTTGACAACATTGTATTTGAAACTTAACCTCACCCTAGTTGAAACGGCTGCCAAAGTCTCAAAATGCAACTTGGAAAATCTGATTCATCGTCTTGCAAGACAAACCAGTCTTATGGGGCTTTGTCCTGCCACAAGCCTAGTTTACCTTTCCTCCAAAACTCACAGCTCCACTAACAAGTCATTTTTCCACATTGTTTAGAAACTCAGTCCACACAACTCATGTCTGACTGGTAACCTTACCCTTTTCCTACATTCGCAAATTGGCTGAAGATGATTTTAAAATAATCACTTATGCATGTTTGATGATATTCGTCATGTGGAATATCTCCAAGACCTTCATCGAAGCTAACCTTTTGGACTATCACGCCCAAGATGATTTTCACCTTTTCTAAGCAATCTTGTAAAGAGACCTTTGTAGGAAGGTGGGAGGATACCCATATTTTAGGCTACTTTATTTTCTATTCCATTTGTTCTTGTTGGGAAGTGTGATTGTCGAATGTGATCTTTTTTGTATATGATCACGTGTTGGTGTTTTTTTGTTGGACAATCAGCTGTATAAGGAAAGTGGGTTATAAAAACAATCTAGATTGTAATGTTTCTTCAAGTTACTGAGTTCTTCCTTGAAGAATACCAGTCAGGAAGTGCTATTTATCTCGTACGTAGAAGCATCATTTAAATTCTATATTTTGGCTAACAAATCTGATAAATTCAGGAAGATTCATGTCTTGGTCAAAGAGATATAAACATAACATTTGCTACCATAGTTGATGGTAAGGAAGCCATTGTAAAGGCAGCTAATGTTCTTTTCTCGAAGTACTGTACTTCTTCTGATTTGATCCAACAAGATAATGAGAGGATCTTCTCAGAACAACAGCTCAACGAAGCATTACTTGCAGTTGGTTGGTCTAATCTGTCAAATAATTATATTTGAAGCTCTCATTTTGTTCACGTTCTTGTTGCTGACTAGAGAGTGACTGGTATTTTTTTTCTATTAGGTTGTGGAGGTCCAAATCCTGAGCTCCTATTGGTGTACGGACCAGCAAGATGCCACCTGGGCTTTCCTCCGTGGAGAATTCCTTACACTGAGATTGTGTGAGTCTTAATTAATCTTTGCGTTTGGAGTGCAATATGATGTAAGCAACAATCAAACTAGTGTGAAAAAAAACAAGGAGATCTTCATTCTATTTGGATGTTCAATTTTTATTTATTAATGCTCCACCCACACTAATATTCTGTAGCTTTTATTTGATTGTTTAAGGTTAGGATGGAACTATGGATTGTAGAATTTTCTAAATTCAATATTGACACGACTAGTGATGCTTTTAGAGGAGTTAAAAATGATTATTTGAAGATGTTAACCTTTATCTGAAAAATTAAATGTTTCTTCCCAACAAATCTGTAAATTATGGGTTTTCAGTAACGAATTCATTTATTTCTTTTGTATCCTTCAAATTTTAAGCAAGTAAATAAATGTAATTTTGTCAAATTGTAGTCTAATTTTCTGCGCATTTGACAATTACATATTTTTTTGGTTTCTAGGCATATGGGACCGTTGAAATCTATGAATTATGGATCCCTAAGGAAGGCTATTTTCAAGTTTACCAAAGTGCGCCAAAACTACGGTGAGTGTTTCTCTTTTTTTCTTTGAATTTTTGGTATAATTTATTGATGTTAGTTTGCTTGTTTACGTGGGAAGAAGAATCAGGTTTAAGCAACAATTAATTGTTTATTTTCAGATGAGAAACAATTTGTATTAAATTCAGCAAAACTTTATGTTCTCCTACCCTCTTTAAACAAAGAAAGACTTAAATAACCTTTGTATGTCCGAGGAGCTTAAATTTTTTTTTTTTAAAAATTCAAGTCCGATTTAGGCTATTAACCCAAAACTCTGGCTTTTTTTTTGGGTTTTAACACTTTTTTTGCCATTTCTTTCTCCATGTCTTAGTGATGCTCCTTGTTTCTTCCCTATTTGAGAAAATTCCATGGAAAACATTGAACTTCACTACAAAACAGTCTTGTTCTGATACCTGCAATTGATATGAACAAGAGATATTACTCGTATCGAATATTGAAATTGATGGTGAGCCTGCTTATTCATTCTCTTAATCTATATCAGTAGGAAACATCCATGGAAGTACCCTTGGTATGAACAAATTCGATCACAACCCCGTTACAGTGTTTAAGTCATTTTCTTCTTCTACTCTCTTTGTTCTTAGATACCCACGGTTTTTGTAGCATTTTGTTTTGACGAATTCAAATCTTTGAACACGTCCTTGGATCTTTTCCCGAGTTTCGATCATCGTAGGAAAAAAATTGCCGAAAATAAACTTTTCTTTGCTTGATATGGAGGATCATACGATCATTTGGCTTGGATTAAATGCTTGTTTTAGGAAACAAAAAGCATAAATGAAAAAAAAAAGAGAATTTAGAGGTTCTGAAATTTTTAAAATGATGAGAAGCTTTTATGCTTTCGACTTCTTTTGACAGGCAAATGAAGACAATGGAACATGGTCATGTGAGTTGGTCTCATTTGGATCTTTCACCACCTTTATTTGATTTTTCTTTGGCATGTACTAGAGTTCTTCTATTCCTGAACAGTAGTATTGGAATGGAAGGAATCCAGACTCTTCCGGTTGCCGGTTTGTTTCCCGATCTAATATTAGTACTTCTCGATAATCCCTGTTAGTTGGTCTCAAATTTATCGACTTTCGTGTTTAATATTTGAGTAATGCTATGATTATTTGCTTATTATACACGTTGATGTGTCAAATAATGATTTGACTCAATAAAAATTCAATTAATATATTATAATATAATTATTTATTATATTTATTCCGTCAACTGATGTTTTGACATGTCAACAGTGTAATAAGAAGGTACACTAATGACAGAATAATAGAATTACCGGAATAATAGAATTCCTTAAATCTCTATTGAACTTGGAAGCGTATATTCCTCTTAATATGGAGACTGTATTGTTCGTTAAGTCATCGAGTTTAGACTAAGGAAAACGCTAAATGATCAATGACCCAAGTTAGTTGTGACTTGGATTATTGCGAACAATCAATCAATGGGATAAAAGATAACTCGCCAAATAATGTGCAATTAATATCATAACTTGAACGAGTTCTTCCTTCAAGATACCTTTTAATTTTCATTGAAACTTAGAGGTTTTAAGTGTTTAGATTACTTAATTTAATTATATTATGGAACTAATAAATTCATGAGATTTAGAAAATGTATTGAATCGTTCTTGGTAATTTCGATCCATATGGACCATTTTGAACAAAGAAATGGTCTATTTTTCACTATCTTTAAGACCTTACTCTAGTTTCAACTTAGCTACCTTCCTCCAATTTTGAATTTTCTCAGCCTAGAAACCAGATTTTCTTCCAAGCAGAACTGAATCAGAATCGTAAATTGAATAAAAAACGTCGGTTTTAATCTGATTTTAGTTTTAATTTTAAAAAAGTATGATTTATGGGTCCGGTTCTGGTTTTTTCTCGAGTCTTGGTGTGGACACATTATCAGATTAAAAATTTGACGGGAATTTGTTGAATTCGAGTATTAGAATAAAACGTTACTCGATTTAATGTTGTATTATTATAATATAATATACTATTATTATGTAATATTTTGAAATATATAAAATAAATAAAACCGGAAGGAGAAGAATCAGTTCGGCCGATCGGCCGCCGTTCGACCCAATTTCGATGTCAAAGTCTCCGTCGTCTCGAGAGCTTCGCGCTGGTGCTAGTATTGTTCGAGGTACATCGCATTTTGTTTCGAATTTTGGGGAAAAAATGCACGGGTTAGGGTTACTATTTTAGCCCGGGAAATTGCCTTTTTGCGGCGATTGATGGTAGATATGGATTCCTTGTACCGAATCTACCACAACTTGGCCACTGAGCTAAGCCCGTACGGGCAAGAAAAAAAAGGATTCCTCTTGAAGTTCTGAGCGATTTGGTGTTCAATTTGCCGGGAGAGGAGGCGGGAGACAACGTCGCCCGGACATCCTGACTCGGTTCGTGGTCTCGGCCGAACCGACCAGCGTGGATTCGGACTTGTTTGGTCCGTTTTACTTTATATTAGATCCTCTTGAACCCTTCAGCCTGTTTTCCAGAATTAGGGTTAGTTTCAAAATCGATCTCTTTCCTTCCATTTCCGATTCCGACCACCTACCCGGCCCGCTGTTTTCTCGTCGTTCCAGGTGTGCTCGCCTAATTCCCTCGCTAACATTGTCTCAGTTTTAGGCTTTAAAGTCGTACGTTTGTTTGCTACTATAAATTTTATTTGCATCTGAAATTCGTTTCTGAGCCGTCTCGATTCGATTACATCATTTCTTTTTGTAAATCCTTTTGATTTTTCATTTGTATTTTCAACGGAATAGGTTTCTTGTTAGGTTTACAGGTTAAAAGTTTAATCGTCGAGTGACGCATCATGCGTATGTTGTGAAAAGTTGAATTTTGCTTGATGGGTGGGCACGGTGATGCTTGCTTTAGACATGATGCGATCATTCCATTCCTTGTGTATTGTCATTTGTTTGTGATTTTATTTCGAGCACCTTATCTTCTCAAGTATCTTACATAGTGGAGACTGGTAAATGCAGAGATTTGTTTGAGGAATGAGAGGGTTTAAGAAACGGAAAAGAATGTCTTTGCTGCAATGAATTTTCGATCCTCTACTCTATGAATATATTTATGATTTGAGTGTGAATTATTGAGTTAAGGTGCTTCTACTAGACCTCTAATCTTTTCTCTTTCGATTTCCATTATTAGGTCTTGTTTTGTTCATTGTCTCTTCTGAATGGGACCGAGATGGAAAGGAAAAGGAGCAGAAGCTAAATCCCTTGCAGATCCCATGTCAAAGATAGTACACCAGCTTCAGTCCTCTCTAATTCAGTCCAACGCTAATGGCTTATTAACAGGATGCAATGTTCTTCTTTTAGCAGATGAAGAACTGACCGATCTTCTTAATCGCTCCTGCTTTGGTCGACCCATTACGACAACCGAGAAGGATAAGCAATGGTTTCAGTTCACCATGGAAGAGGCTTTTTATCTCACAAACTCCTTAAAATGCCTCAGAATAGTCGGCGAAAATGATTCTTGCCAGTCTGATGAGGAGATATGGCTGCACATGCTATCAAAGAAGTCCATTTTCCCCTATTTTTACAAGGCTTATCAACACCTCAGAATGAAAAATTGGGTGGTGAGGGCCGGCTCTCAATATGGCGTAGATTTTGTGGCCTATCGACACCACCCAAGCCTTGTCCACTCTGAATATGCAGTTGTTGTGTTGTCTGATGGAGATGGCAATTTGAATGGAAGGTTAAGAGTTTGGTCTGATCTTCACTGCACGATTCGACTTTGTGGAAGCGTGGCCAAGACACTGCTTGTTCTGTACATTAATAAGAATGGGCATGATTCAATTTCTTCGGTGTTACTGGATAATTATTCTGTTAAGGAGCGCATAATAACAAGATGGAGTCCAGAAAAACGTCGGGAAGATCACTCTGTTGGAGAAAATGGAGCCAAGTAAGGTTGTTTAATCATGTTTTGTTCTTGTCTCTGGTTTAGTTTGATAATTCACCCCATTTAATCACAGTGGAATTACTTTCAGTTGGTAATGATTTTGTAAATTCCTATAGAAATAATCAAGAGCTAGAAGAACATGTTCAGGGAGAGATGAAATGTTTCTATTTTTATTCTGCAGATGAACAAACTTGGAACATGTTTATCGAATCATTTGCATGATACCCAGATGAAGCTTTTTCCTGGCAAGAACATTCTCAGGCAATCTTCTCCATTTTCGTTTTAGAATTCAGATTTGAGCTAATCCATGGAATCCTCGGCCAAAGGGTATAAGCTGGGTTGCTGTCTTCTTTTTACCGACTTGATCTTTAGAATTGCTCCCTCTTTTTTTTGCAGGATTCTTGCAAGTTAAAGGAGGAAGACACGTGGCAGAATTGTAATCTTTTTGATAATTTATTTTGAGGTAAAGTGTAATTTAGAGTTTTTTTTTGCATTTTGGACAAATTGAACGATGACTTTTGGTTTTACTTTGATTATATCAATAATCGTTTGACACATCAATATATAAATAATATAAAAATTCTCGTATTTGGGTTTGAATTCGGGAACTACAGTTCTTGCAAGTAAAATGCAATAATCTCCTGGATGGGTGATTTAGATGCGCTCGATTTGAGAACAAGAGTTTGATTCCGAAGAATTTTATGTGTTTAAAAATATTATTTATTTTGTTTGAACTATCAGGGTAAATCATATGTTTTGAAGGGAAGACGATGTCGGGATCGGTTTCTCATAAGACCAAATTTATTGGGGGTTAGTAAAACTGGATCATGACTGTGGTTTAAACCTAAATTGTTGATTTTGAACCGGTTATTGGTCTCAATTTGTATAAATTGTGAAACCAAGAACCAGATTGCAGGTAAAAAAAATCAAAATTGAAGAAAATTCGATTTAAAATCAANCGAAATTGAAGAAAATTTGATTTAAAATTGAAGAAAATTTGATATAAATTTAAAATTTTGTTCAAAATTAAATTCAATCACTCAAAATCAGAATTTAAATACAAAAAATATATATTTTATTCATGTAATTTTTTTTAAATATGAAATTAAGTCGGTACAAATAGAAATATTTCACGGTTCCAGTTTCAACATCTGCTATTAAATTTGTCAATAAATAGGATTAGTCAACAATTACGTGGAGAACGATCCGCTATTAATGTGCTGAGAGCGATCAATTTCCTCGAAGTATTTGTATTTTTTATTTTCGTATTCAATTTGTATTCTTTTCTTTTTAATCTTTTTATTCTTTTCGGGATCCTATCAACTCGGTATCTAAAAATCTAGATCCGGCCGAAGAGAAGATAACGACCCTTTTTAGAAATACTCAAATCAAGACCCGATTTTGCCAAAGGAATAGAAATTATAAACTTTCGAACATTTAAATTTCACGTAAGATAGAACTAAATTAAAACATTAATTGTTAGAATTAGAATCGGATCGATAAACAAGTCTAGATTGGGTTTGCCGGTTTGGGGTCTCATGTTGTCGAGTATTGATTTGGATCGCAGGATAGGCCATTTCCCTGGTTTTATCCAAATATCTACTTCCACTTTCTGTTTCACAACGCTGCGCTTTAATGGCGTCTTCGCTTTCTTCCTATCATTCCGTATTTACGCACCCTTCTTCTTCCTCGTCAAAGGGTAATGCCATAGCTGGGCAGTTTTCGTCTTCATTTCTTGCTTCGCCATTGACGAGTTTATCTTCACACACCAACATTTCAATCCAGCTTCTGGGCGCTAAACAATCCGCACCCATCAGGAGATTTCTCACTGTGAGAGCAATGGCTCCGCCAAAGGCGAAGCCTGGTGGGAAAGCCAAGAAAGGTATTTTTTCTTATTTTCCGATTGGATTTTCTTATTTGGTTTCTGGGTTGAGTTATTTTTTGTGGATTTGGTGCAGTAATTGGAGTTATAAAGCTAGCTCTTGAGGCGGGTAAGGCCACTCCAGCACCTCCTGTTGGACCTGCTCTTGGTTCTAAAGGTGTTAATATTATGGCCTTTTGCAAGGATTACAATGCCAGAACTGCAGATAAGGCGGGCTATGTCATCCCAGTTGAAATTACAGTCTTCGATGTCAGTAATCTCTCTCAAGAAATTTCTTTCTATCTCTCTCTCTCTCTATGTTGCTGTTATTTTGAGCAATTGGGTGTTCATAATCAGGACAAAAGCTTCACGTTCATATTGAAGACTCCTCCTGCATCAGTTCTTCTTCTCAAAGCTGCTGGTATGCTTATTTTACTTTGATCTTTACATCCATCTGTTTTTTCTTTTTTTCTTTCTTTTTGTTTATCAATTATTCCATATTTGGTTCTTCTTTAAGCTCATAGTTTCCGCTCTTCTGTTGGTCGTCAACTTTGAAAGTTTTTATTGCAGCTCTTATTTTTGGTATTGGGAATTGCAATGGGAGTGATTTGAAGGGTTAATAGGGATCCATTTGATCCATTTAAGGATTTGAAACTTTACCCTCTCTTGTTCATTTGAAGGGCTAATGGGGATCCATTTGGTTCATTTGATCCACATTTTGAGGAACAACCTTGTATTTATTTGCTTCACTTCACCAAGTCACTAGATTACCTTCCCTAAACCGGAGTAACTTGATGATTTTCTTCCCCATAACTAGCACAGTCCACTTGCTTATGAGCCTTGATATAAAAAAAATAATCATTAATCTTAGAGTTCTCTTTCGGTGCTCGAGTGGTTCTGTCGGAGCAAGTTAGATAGATTGGAACCATCTGATTCGATTGGTTTTCAATAGCCACACGACGATGATTTTAGGGTGATTCTCTTGTCGACTCCTTTTACATTCGTCCGACTATGTAGCATCTGCATCGAGAATTCAAGAATTCTCCCTTAGCTTTAATATACCTCCGTTATCTTTCTTTTTTATATTAGATGTTGGGGAATCCTTCAAGATTTTAAGTCCGTTGTTCGGAGTTGTATTATAAGGCTAATTGGAGACACTTTTGAATTATTGAATGATCAATGTGCTTCACTCTGAAACTAAAGGGCGAGAGAGAGAGAGAGAGAGAGGGAGGGAGAACTCAAATGGTAGAGTAAGCTAATCAAATCTAGCGGTATCTAGCGACTCTTTTGAAAATTTCTTGTTGAAGAGTTATGATCAATGGTGGATCTCAGCTGCTGATATGACTAGGAGTGAGCATAGGTCGGGTTGGGTCGGTTTTTAGTCTAATTAGACTTGTCTTTTTGGTTTTGGTTTTTTTTAAGGAGGCTCGAAACTGACCAAAACCCGCAGCCTATTATTTTTAACGACCCAAAAATTTTTCGATTCGGTTCGGGTATGTTTTTTTGCTTTTTTTTAAAAAAAATTGAAAACTATAAACAATCATTTGTTAAACTCCTATATTCGTGTATGGTGCTTCTGTTTCCGGTTGACCATAAAACCCGAAAACCGAACCTTGAATATCCAACCTACCCGCTAACCAAAAAATAAATAATTTAACCTTTGGAACCAATCTGATCCATAAAACTGAACTAGAGAGGGTAAAGTTTTCAAATCCTTAAATGGATCACTCGATTTAATGATTAGATAATTTGACTTGTTCTTGGGATTGTTAGCTTCGATCTTGTTTGACGCACGAAATAACAAAATTTTCATTCTCATCCCCCGCATGCATAACCCGTCACTCGACTCATCTTCTCGATCATCTAAACTTAAAAGTTGTCCTTTTCTTGCATTGTTTATTGATCATAGATTCAAAAACATAGATTGAATACGAATGCGGTTTGAAAATGTTCGTAGGAGTGGAAAAAGGTTCGAAAGATCCGCAGGCCGAGAAAGTGGGAAAGATAACGCTCGAGCAATTGCGAACGATCGCGATTGAGAAGCTTCCGGACTTGAACTGCGCAACGATAGAGTCTGCAATGAGGATCATAGCAGGAACAGCAGCTAACATGGGAATAGACATCGATCCTCCAATTCTTGAGCCCAAGAAGAAGGTGCTTGTTTAGTGCTCTACTACTCTTTTCTTCTTCTTCAATCTTTTTGCAAATGTTCTTCTGTAAGCGGATCATCCTAAACATAAATTGTTTTCGATGATGATTTCTCTATGGCTTTTTTACATCTTGCTCGTAACTGTAATGTCTTATGGTATTCCCAGTACAATATTGTCTGCTCGAGGTCGGACCCATCGTCACAGATTTATTTTTTGAGTTTATAACTCAAAATGCATTGTACCATGTAGAATGGAGAA
>QAOC01035738.1:0-11563 GCA_003255005.1 Begonia fuchsioides | reverse complement strand
ATGCAGAGAACCGACCGACCCTCCATCCTCCATAATAAACATGGAGCAACAACCGTCTTCGCAACCATATTTCTTCTTCTCCATTTCTGTCGCCGAATAAAGATGACATTTTCTTCCCTGTTTAAACTAGTTCTCTCTCCTCTTAGTCCTTGAGCAGACCGGAACCGGTCTGTCCCAAATTTGGGCCAGTTTTGATTTCCTAGACTAAGAAGGACTTGAACACAAAGACCGGCGCAATTCAGTCCGGGTCAGTTTTGAAACTGAACCAAAGTGATCAACTTTCTGTTCAGGTCACTTTTGGGGCCGGCCTAAACGAAATTGATCAATTTTCGGGTCACTTTCGGGCTAGGCCTATTTCGTGTTTTATTTTCTTAAAAAATCATTTTAAATTATGTTATTTTTAATTGATCGGATTATGGATTGGGCTTCGGGTTGCCTGAAAACCCAAAAACAAAGTCAAATTAAACTTCGAAATAAAAACAAACTTTAAACTAAACCAAATGGATCTGCAAAGTCCGGTTGATTCAAGACCCTCGAATTGGTTTGGTTGGGCCGAATCCTACTTGAGAGAAAGGGCACCCACGAATATTTGGACCCATTTCATTAAACCCTCTTATCTCTTCCCACTGTTCATAGCTCTCCCTCCTTTGAATGCCCCAAAACTCTCTCATTCTCTCTCTCCTCTCTCTCTCATCTCTCTCCTACTTCCTACTTCCTATTTTTCCTTCAAAAATACCCCCCTTTAATCTTTGATTAAGCTTAATATCACAATATAAATTAGACTATGAATAAACCTTCAATATGCTATCCATTTTAATAAATTTTGGAACGGAGGTTGCCGTACAAAGGAGGGAAATTTCCCACTTCAATTCCGCACCGACTTAGGGCTCTCTCACTCTCACTCACACCGACTTAGAATAAATATAATAGAAAACTGTAGTTTTTTAAATTAATAAATTAAAAAAATATATGAAATTAAGAGGAATTAGTTTTAATATTTATAAATTAATGGAGACTAATTAAATTCATATATTTACTAATATTTGAAAAATCAAATAAAAAAAGAATAAAAATAAGTAGAGAAGAGTCACGCAAGTAGAAAATTGACCACCGCTGTCATAAATTATTCTGACAGTCGAGTAATAAAGAGCCACGTCATAAAGATATTTACGGTAGGTCTGAGTCACGCAAGCAGAAGCTACACACTCGAAGAGTTACTGTAGCCTGTGTCAGTTATCGATAATATTTTATCCCTCATTTTCGCCATGAGAGGTATCTTTTTACAGCCAATTAGCCTCTACAATACTCACTTGCTGCGCCACGTGGTTTTGGTTTGCTAACCTATCCTCTATCACTCACGTGTCTGTCTAAAGGGAACACCAAACCAAATAAAGCAGAAGAAAAGCTTAGAAAACCTTTCTCTCTCTAAAATAATGCTTAGCAAAATGAGGTCCTCTTGTGTAGGCTTTCCATTGACCCAAAAATAAAAGCTTTTCCATAGGCCACGAAGAAAAAAACACCCAAGTAGGGGAGCTTTATAGTAGTACTGTAAAGAAAATAAACTACAACAATCCTATTGCAGGAATGCCTTCTTGAGAAAATAATATTGTTTATTTATATATATATATATATATATATATATATATAAATAATTATTTACAGTANCCTCGTTCTTTCACGTCACTACAGACTCATGATGGCCACTGGCACAATTTAAGTCTAGTCTACATTTCCTTCCATTTTCCCTCATTCACATGCACATTCTTTCACGTCACTAACTCTCAGCCACTTCGTCAGTCATCATATCTTTGAGTATGCGATTTTATTGTGTCCCACTTAGCATTCTCTTACTACTAGACTAGATAAATACTTTATTTAATATTGTAGTAATTTAGACTACTGAAATATATATGGATTTTGGTTCGTAGCTAGAATTTGCATAAGCTGAATGCAATTAATTATTCTTATTTGATAACAATAATCTTACTTCTCATTAGAAATGGCGTTCTTCTAACAGCCTACAAACATACAAAGTTACGTCAACTTTATTTACAAAAAGAAATATAATTTCAATTAAAAAATCAAGAAAATAACTTGATTTCACTTATAAAAAAAAAAAAAGGACTTCATGCGGCGGGCAAAAAGGGCTCTGCAGATGCCTCTTTTCTTCCATGGAAGACGATGGAGAGAACCCAGTACACAAAACCTGCGGAGAAGAAGCTGAAAAACCAGGCATTGTTGTAAATGGCGGCAAACGAGGAAGAAACAGAAGAAACAACCCCAACTTTATGCAAGAAACCAGGAATCACAGGCAAAATCCCAGCCAAAAGAGCGACGATGGCGAGTAAATTAAAGCCTCCACTGTAATAGTAAGCTCCGGCAGAGCTCGAAGAATACAAATCCTTAATGCTCAGATGGGTTCTTCGCAAAAGATAGTAATCCACAAGAATTATGCTCCCGATCGGGCCGAACAAAGCAGAGTAACCTACGAGCCAAGTGTAGACAAAAGTTTCGCTCGAACGAAGGAGCCGCCATGGCTGAAAAGCGATGCCGAGGAGCGCAGTGAAAAGAGCGCCTCTTCTGAAGGTGAAAATCGAGGGGCTGAGGTTGACCAGAGCGTTCGCCGGAGCGACGACGTTGGCGGCGATGTTGGTTGTGATGGTGGCCAGGCTGATGCCGAGAATGGCTAGAATCGTCGTCGGAATCCCTCCGATTTGGCCGAGAAGCTCGATTGGGTTTGAAATCACTCGGCCGAAGATGACTTGGGTGGACGAAGTTACAGCTAGCCCGACGAAAGTGAAAGCTCCCATGAAAATTGGAAGACCAATCTGGCCGGTGATTTGGTCGTTCTGGGATTTCGCGTAGCGAGTGAAATCAGGTATGTTAATAGCGAGAGTTGCCCAGAAACTTATATTTGCAGTGAGAGAAGGGAAGAACAGGGACCAAAACTGGGAAGATGAGAGCTTAGAAGATAGAGAAAGCATATCGGGTAATCCGCCGGAGTTTACAGAGGCCCAAATGAGCAGGCAAGAAGTGAGGAAAATCAGAATCGGAGCCGAGAATTTCTCCAGTTTTCGAATCCCATCCATGCCTTTCCAAACAATGGTCAACTGAGCAAGCCAGAAGATCAGAAAACAGGCGAATTCGATTGGGGAAGTTCCGAGCCAGGGGAGGGTTTGAGAAAATTGGGAAGAGGATTTGATCAATTTGTTCATCAGAAGATAAATGGCTTCCCCGCCGATCCAGGTTTCGATTCCATACCAGCCACACCCAATCAAAGCTCTAAGCAGAGTTGGAATGTGAGAACCCAAAATTCCAAACGACGAACGAGCAAGAATCGGGAAAGAGATTCCGTACTTAGTTCCGGGATGGGCGGTGAGAATCAGAGGGATAAGCAAGATAAGATTCGCCGCCGTTACGGTGGCGATTCCTTGCCACCAAGCCATTCCGAGGTCAACCAAGCTTCCGGCGAGGTAATACGACGGAACGCCGACCACAAGCCCGATCCAAAGACTCGCCATGTCCCACCGCGAAAAAGTACGTTCAGCAGCCGTGGTCGGCCGGAGATCGTTGTCGTCCAAGGCCCCAGATTCGGAAGAGCTGGAAACCATGGGAGTGAAGATGAACTGTCTGCTGGAAACCAAGCGAGAAGAACGGCGGACGGCGGCGATTTGCTCTGCGTTTCTGAAGATTGTTGTGGGTAAGGAATTCGTGGCCGTAAAACGAAGAGGATGAAGGTGGATGAGATATGGAGGGAGACGGAAGGTGATGCATTTGGACGCCATGATAGCGAAAAGAGATGAGGTTTGAGGTCGATCCAGGGTCTGGCTAAAGAAGACGAGTGGTGGCGCCGGCCGGTGGGGTAGCCATAGCCTCCGTCTCGGAGAATAAGTTAACGACGATTACAGTGATACAACGATTGAATCAGTGGTATCTCTTCAGCCAACAAAACATCATTTGAAATCATTCATTGTTATATAAATGGATGGTTCCGATTCAGTGCGTCTTTAGGAGGTCGATGAACATCGCTGTCAACTCTGGGAATCATTAGCACGTGTTTCAACATGATTAATGTTGATGATTGACGTTGAGATCGACGAAATATTGTTTTTTTTTCATCCTAGGAAGACAAGTCATCGTCTAGAACCACCAACCGTGAATCTGTGCAGGTAAGCTGCAACTTATTCCCGTGATCCCTGGACATTGAGAAAGAAGTTTCTTCTTCTTTCTACGGGAAGAAGCCGGAAATGAATGAACTGATGCAGAAGGCTATGTCCGGCAAGTCAGTGCCGTTCATAAACGCGATGCTGGCCGTGTACGACGGGTTCGACGGCGTCGAGAGAATCGTCGACGTCGGGGAAGTGCCGGAGATTGCCTGAGAATGATCTTACGTAGACATCCGCATAAAGAAGTTTCTTCATCTTCTTCTTCTTTCCTGGGTTTCTTTACCTCCTTTTCATTTGCTTGGTAGAAATGCAGTAGAAACCGCCATTGACGAATGCTCCGAGCTTGGTCGGGAACAGAGATGGAAAAATGGACGCTTTCAAGAAATATCCTCTCTCAGCTGTCCATTTCCTTGACCATAACTTTATGCAGAAATGAGGTTATTTTTACTTGTTCAATAATCACCCTCTGATTTCTCCGTGCATCGAAATCTACCAAAATGTCAAGTGTATTTCAACGGTAAATGTCTATCTCCTAAGACACAAATGAGTAGCAGCCCAAGAGACCAAATGGGACAAGTAACAGTTATTAAAAAATCTTCAAAGCCCGAAAACACTATAACCTTCCTACGGGCTCCCTTGGGAAATTGCAGCAGCTTCCAAAATACTTCTGGCCTCCGTCCCAGCTTCGGCTAGCTCACCAGGAGTCTATCGAAAAGTCAGTAAGAGTAATGATATTCGAACAACTCTGCCAAAAATTCACTTTGAATCCTAATGCATACCTTCCCGTATATGTTTTTCTTCAAAAGCGATGCTCCATGAGTGAGCAAGCAACTCACAATATTAGAATGAGGCTTCATGAATGATGCCCCGCAGTGCAAAATGTCAAAGAAAGGTTCTCAATGTGCACAACAGCACATCTACTATAACATCAAAAATGTAAAAAACTCTACTTACAGTGTCACCTTCTGAATCAACTGATTCTAGCATCCTCTTCACACAATAATTAGTTCTAGTTATGTGATCTGCCAAGCATGAACCTCGGTAGTTGCCGTTGGATCTAAAAATTGGTTCTTTTAATAATTTCTCAAACTGGCTGCCTCAACTGGGTTGGCAGCCCAAAGGAGCTCCTTTGGGCCATCTTTCGAGTGGCCATATCAATCATTTCTTGTTTCGCCATCCGGGTTCCAGCTTACCACCCCCTCTTATCTAAGAGCTCTCTGCGATTCCGTCTTTGTCTATTTGCATCACCAACCGGACCCACCTGTCGAAATCATCTGGGATGCTTAGCTTCCCTGTTTGCTTCTCTCCCTTTGCCTTTGTAATGCTTTCATTACCAGATTTAATGTTGTCGATCGTAGAGCTTGCGTTGTTTAGATTGTCCACCTTTTCTTCCTTTCCTATACTTTCCTATTTTAACAACTTTTTCGTGCTTTTTGGTTTCCTATATTTCACGTTTATGTTCTTCTTTTTCTCCTTACTCTCCTTTGAAATCTGCTGTTGGGATCAGCTGGGAACAAAAAAACCCTTTTTACGTTTTGAGTTCAAAATCGGTTTCGTGGGATTTTAGGAATGACAACCAAATCGACGAAAGTTTATATCTTGAGGGCATTCAGATCAAGGTATGGCTGTTTTTACTTACGGGTGTCTTTATAATGCAGATCGGCTGCAATCATCGCAACTCCTTCTAATTGATTTGTGGTTTTTGAAATTCACCTTCAACGTTGTTATGAATCGACAGTTTGTATCCATGGCTTCGGTAGATATACTGAGTTGATAAAGTCTTTGTTGCCTGTTGTATCTAAATCTTTTAGCGTTGAATGACGCAAATTTACTTCAACTTAATGTGTGTTTTTCTCAAGATTTTTTTTCAGTATATCGGTTATTTTTTGGATAATTTAGGGTCTTCACTCTGCTCCTTAAACATTCGCATGCTAATATTGCAGAAAAAAATGGCATCCAATAGGGGTCAAGGTGGCATCCAGCAACTGCTAGCTGCTGAACAAGAAGCTTGCCCTGTCAAAACTTTGTATTTGACCTATAATTATCGTATGGGAGTGCTTCTAGAGCAATCAATACTAAAATGATATACGTTTTGTTTATACAAGTGCAAAATTTAAATGTTGTGGATCACCGGTGGTATGTGTTTTCAAGAATCTCAAATTGGGTGTTTGTTCTGTTAGGGAAAATGGCTAGACTGAAGCAGGCCAAGGATGAGGCCGAGAAGGAGGTGGTAGAATATCGTGCTCAAGTCGAGTATGAGTTCCAGAAGAAACTCGCTGAGGTTAGCATCGTTTAATCAAATAATGGATTACTAGCCTCTAAAACTATATAGATGCAAATTGTTCATTCATTTGGGTTATAAGTTACCCTTTTGAAAATCAACCAGAGAAGTGGAGACTCGGGGGCAAATGTCAAGCGGCTCGAACAAGAGACTGATGAGAAGATCCATCACTTGAAGAATGAGGCCTCTAGAATTTCGCACGATGTGGTCGGCATGCTCCTCAAGCAGGCGACGACAGTGAGAAATTAAGCCTTCGTTTGAGGTATGATTGTTGTATGATTTTATGTGGAAATGCTGTCTTATGTGTTTGTCTGGATTGAATAAATGAATATGATTCAATGGTTGCTGTTACTGAAATTTAGTGAATTTAGTGAGTTTGCTACTCGGGTTGATAAAAAACGACCCGACCCTTGAGCCCCACTCCCTAGCTAAAGATCGGTTCTTTGTGCATTAGGCAGGGTTGGAAGGTTGTAAGTTGGCCAAATTGGAAAATTGTTTAGCTTCAGTACATAAAACAAAATTCTGCATAACTAAATTTCAGGATCTAACTTTTTATCTTTTCCACAGACGCCATCTTTGAAAGATTACATAACAATTCACTATCAGTTCTATGCATTAGTGATAATGTCTTTAAACATGGACTTGGAACTAGACCGACCTCATAAGCTGCCGCAATTTCTCTAAACTTGTTCTCAGCTTCTTCACTGTTTTCAACGTTTTTATCAGGGTGCCATTGCAAAGCAAGCTTCTTATATGCACGCTTGATCTCCGATACAGCTGCCGTCTTCGACACTCCCAAAATCTTGTACCAGTCCTTGCGTTTGCTCATCTTCAAAGATTTCCCAGCCTTCATCAGTACTTCCCTAATATTCATATCCCGCGTAAGTGGCATGGAGTCTTTAGGATTAAAGAACTTTGAAAGTGTAAGGCCGTTAAATTATCGAAGGATGAAATACCAGAACAAACGGGTGATAATTCAATATGAGAGACTCATGTAACAAGTCTTGACAAATTATCAATTATTTTAAAAATTTGAATTTGTAGATAAAAGATGATTTAATCATTTATATCTATTTTTTTTAACAAAGTATTCCCGATACCTGTGGTGATTTTTGAGCCGCTGATTTAAGATCTTCAACCGCTCCTTCCCAATCCTCTGTTAAAAGCTTTGCTTCGCCCCTCTGAAAATAGCAAACGATGTCAAGGCAAGCCACACAGAAGTTTCGTCAAGAAAAGTCACAACACTAACTTCTAGTGGAAAGGGCAAATAAGTAAAATCTAGAAACCTGGACTAAAGCTTCAAGAAGTTCTGCATCAATGCCAAGTGCTTCATTACAACTGGAAAGAGCATCCTTTCCTCGACCAAGCTTGACCAAGACCTTACACAAACCAAGATGAAGATTCACATTATGAGCAAGATGGCTGGGGTCCAATGCAAGAGCTGCACCAGAGTCCTCTACTGCAACTCGTAGCTTACCCTTACTTGCATTATCTTCTGCCTGTAAAATGATGTTTACAATAGAAAGCAAATCATCAATATTTTAAGTGATTGGACAGCTAACTGAGAAAAAGAGCTCCTCAATAAGCACTATACACTCCTCCATGATACTGAAAATAAATTAATTAAAGTTTCAATGAATTTTTGGGATTACGCTTTTAGTCCTCTTCAGTAAATTTTTCAGTGCAAAATATTCTTTCTTGAGGTCCGCATGCTCTGGATCTAGGCGAAGTCCTTTTTGAAAGTGTCTGTCAACCAAAATTTTTTATATATTATGAAAATTTCACATGAAAATCCAATGATGGTTCATAAGAATGTGGTGGCTAGCAAACCTTGAAGCAACATCGTGATCTGCTAAATAGTAGTAGGCACGGCCTCGTAGCAGCAGTGCCTCTAAATTATTCTCATCTTCTTTGAGTATGTATCCAGATTCAGCAATTGCACTGGAATAATCTTTCGTAGCTAACAATATAAACTTTGAGGAATTTTGCCTGCGTCATTGTAAAATTTATAAGCAAGGTTTGGAAGGAAGATAATACAACAAATAGAATCAAATTGATGTTGATAATTATAAGCTATCAGGGACGGCTTACGCTAGAGAAATCTCCCGAATCAAACAATGTCAAAGCTGTTTCCAGGGCGCTTTTAGCCTGAAACAATTGAGAAAGCTCCTTATCTGCAGCAGCGTTTCCAGGTTTTAGCTCCAGAAATGATTTGTAGTTCTTCTCGGATTCCTCATATCTACATCATCCAAAAAGTGCCTGAATCATATGATCTTTCAAACAGAAATTGAAAAATATATTGGGGCACTTAGGTTCTATAAACTTTGGAAAAGAAGTATTCAAATATTAATTTTTTGCAAAGAATCAGTGGCTGGGGGAAAAATTGGTTAATATATCTGAATAAAAAACACCATGCAATTACATTGAAAATGTAAAACACTAAACACCGGTCGAAACTGGTTATGTTTACATTCAAATAGCAAGAGAGCTGGTGACTAATGGATGAATAAATGAAAAGGACAAAGAGATTGTTAGTAACAGTTGGTCACGAGTTACACTAGCCATGCTTAAAAAGCCATTAAAGGCAACCAAGTGTGCGTAAAATTTGAAAAACAAAATGTTTTGAATTTTAGTAGTATCGTATTCAAAAGTACGATATTTGATCCAGGAACTAATTTGATGCATTTCAATATAATTAATATGCCCAGCCTCTCTCAAGTCTCAAGCTAAGCTTAAGATTTCCATAGTAGAGAATACTTTTTCCCTTGGAAAAGAAAATCATGTCTGACATAAAAATAAAAGTAACTGCAAAAAAAAAGGGAACCTGCAAAACTGACGAAGAATTGATGCCCGATGAAAATATGCTTCAGAAAGTTTTGGATCTGCCTCAATAGCCGTATTAAGATCATTAAGTGCCTCGCTATATCTTTTAACCTTTACACTTTGAGAAACTTCCTCGAAAAACTCAGCCAGATTATCTGGTCTCCCATCTGCACAGCTAAAAAACCATTAAAATGAACCATTTATAGTTAACAGACATGAAATAGTGCTAAATAGGTGATGCAACCCCAAACATAGTAATATGAATATTGTCCACACCTACATACTTATGCCAGATCTATGCCATCCGTTTCCCCTGCCGTCCACTAGTTCGGAAGATAGATATTGTCAGTTTTTCAAATGATTTGAACAATGAATATCCAAGACACATTATCTGAATTTTCTAACTTAATTTGAATGAGCACTGCAGCTTCCCAGTTTTTAATCCATGGTGGGATGAACGACGTTGGAGGCATGATCACAACACTCCTCCGAAGCCAAAACATTACGTATACACAAATAAGCTTCCCTCCCATCAAAGTGGGGAATTTCACAAACAAAATGGTAGACAAACACAGCCGATAATGGGAAATAAAATAATTTCAATTGGCAAATGAATCCAATTATTTCAAAGAAAGCAAAGAGCTGAAATTCTAAGTTAGAAGGTGGGAAAGGCCAGAACAGCCTGAAAAGAAACAAAAATCAGATTTGAAAAAAGAGAGTTTGACAAACCTAAAGTAGAAACGAGCGGTTGGAGGAGGAGGAGGAGGTGGCAGGCTACAACAAAATGGAGTAAGAAGAGTGTGTATAACACTCCTCTCCACGCCGTCGACTCCATCGCGGAAGATTACCCGGATTCAGCAATCCAATACAGACGAAGAAGATGAAGCAGCAGCAGCAGCAGGTGGGGGCTCGGAGCTTGGGATTTAGAGGATTCCACGAAAGGGACTTGTCTATCCATTTCCTGCATATACGAGATGACGCTACGAGCTAATGGGGTGAATTTTCAAAGAAACAAGATGAAAGTATGAAAAAATATGCAACCTCATTCATATCATGAGCCATATTTTTCAGCATATCCAACCCTTCCGCTATCATGTCCAATCCTTGATCCTGTGTAAGTCAAAATCAGATAAGTTCAACTAACCTAGATGCATTTTAAGATGATTTAAGAGCATACCAAACTAACACCTAATGAAATACATTCTTGCCTGTCTCATCTTCCGCATTTCATACTCTTGCCTAAACTGACTTGACTCCTCCGTTTGTTGAAAGTATTCATCATCAAACCTTCCATCTGTCGACAATTCGTGCATGGCAATCATAGTAATAAATTATAACAAACAAATGTCTATGAAGAAAGTGAAAAGATCACAACAAAGACACCTCAACTGCATTTTTTTAGTTAGATGCACAATGTACCAGAGTCGAATTTGATTTCATTGCGAGGAGCCGATGAAGTCCAACCCCCAGATGTTTTGGGCGCAGTCGCTGCAGTTCCATCTGGTATGGCTTGAATTCTATCAGGCAAACTAGGACCAAATCATTACGAGCAGCAAGATCTTCAGTTGACAGTCCTTTCACCTGAAACACAAACTAGGAATACATTTTATGATCCAGAGAACGCCAAAAATTTACTTCTTTTTCAGGAAAAGAAGATGGTACGCCTGCAATCCGATGTACTGAACTAGACTATCACTATTGGCCAAAGAAAACTGAAACAAACCCTCTTCAAAGCCAAACTCTGGAGCTTCGGAACCTCCTCCAGTAATCGAGCCTTGGTGCGACGAATCTCAGCATTGGTTGCTATAGCAGATGCCCTGCTCTTCTCCTTTGAAGCAATATCCACTTTCTGTAAAAAAAATAATTACTTTCCAAATCAAACCCTTAGATCTCATCACTGACGTAATCTGAAAAATGATTTGAGTCTAAAGCTCCAGACAAACGATCCAAACAAATACCAGGGCCAACTAGAATTTGATCTTTCATCATCGATATTTTTTTTAGGTGACCTAACTGCATTTGGACCAAAAATTTGGGAGCAGTAAGTGAGGGATCCGATAATACCTGTATAGCAGCTTCAATCTCGGCTTCAACGGAAGCATAGAGGCGAGCGAAGTAAATTTTTGCTTCAATCTCGGCTTCAATCTCGCCGGCGACATTGAGCCCGAACCCGACGTTGAAAAAAGTTTACTTGGCGATCAAGTAATCAAAATGCTTTGCATAGCGACCGAAGTTTTTTATGGTTATTTTTCCTACTTGTTTCCACTCATACATACACGTGGCAGCCGATGAC
>QAOC01035692.1:4301-14430 GCA_003255005.1 Begonia fuchsioides | reverse complement strand
AGACAAAATGGCATTGGCGGCCATTTTTCAAGGAATAAACGAAGAAACTTTGCTTCAACTTGGTGCAAAGAAAACAGCAAAAGAAGCATGGTGCGCTTTGCGTACTATGCATCTCGGTGCAGCTCGCGTAAAGGAGGTACGAGCACAAACTCTCCGATGGGAATTTGAGAGTCTTCGGATGGAAGACAGAGATACAATAGATGATTTCTCTGGTCGAGTAGCTACTATCGTTGGCAAGCTACGCGAATTGGGAGAAAAAGTTGACGAAACATATGCAGTGAAGAAAATGCTGCGTTCTGTCTCACCGAAATTTATACAAATTGCGTCGACAATTGAGGAATTCGGGGATCTGTCAAACAAAACTATGGAAGAGATCATCGGATCATTGAAAGCACACGAAGAAAGGCTGAAAGATCGTGAGGTTAAAAGAAATGACCAAGTCCTACTAACTCGAACCGACTGGAAAACTAAAGATGACGCCTCAACATTGGGAGGACAAAACAGGGACCACAGTACGTCGCGAGGACGTGGTCGAGGCCGGGGCCGTGGCCGTGGTCGAGGAAGGGGACATTATACAGGTGGGCGCAATCAGGAAGAGGACAAACTGCGTCAAACGAAATTCGATATTAAAAAGGTGAGATGTTTCGGATGCAACCAATACGGCCATTTTGCTTCTGATTGTAAAGCAAAACAGAAAGAAGAAAAAGTTCATCTGATCGATTGTGTCGATAATGAACCAGCACTATTACTAACACAGCTAAAGGAAGAAATCCATTTGTCATTTTACAGTGAGGAATTAAAGATGGCAGATGACGGAGGAGGAATTACGATGCAGAAAGGAGATGAAGAAAACTTGACATGGTACTACGATTCTGGTGCAAGCAATCACATGACCGGAAATCGGAAGGCAATTACAGATATCGACGAATCAATCCGAGGCAATGTGCGCTTTGGAGACGGATCAATTATTGAAATTGCCGGAAGAGGAACAGTGTTGTTCAAACGTAAAGACGGCGGACATTTGCCAATATCCAATGTTTACTATCTGCCGAAATTGAGAAGCAATATAATTAGCATCGGACAACTTGACGAAAACGGAGCAAAAACGATCATTCAAAATGGAGTTATGAGTTTGTATGACTCACAGAAACAACTAATCGCAAGAATTCAACGATCGAAGAATAGGTTGTACACGATGGAGATGGAACAGACAAAGCCGATTTTTTTTCTGATGAACATCTGCGATAATTCCTAGTTGTGGCATGAGAGATTCGGGCATCTGAATTTTGATGCCTTAAAAAGTTTGGCCAATAGAGGAATGGCAAAAGGAATCCCTAGGATTGACAAGGTGAACCAAATCTGTGATGGGTGCACCATAAACAAACAGAGGAGAACAAGCTTTCCTAAACTTGGAGAATTCCGAGCAGAAAAACCACTCCAGCTCATTCACGGAGATCTCTGCGGTCCTATTTCGCCAACCACGATTGGAGGTAACAATTATCTCTTATTATTGGTTGACGATTATAGCCGTTTCATGTGGGTCGAGATGCTGAAAAACAAAGATGAAGCATTCAACGCATTCAAAAAAATCAAAACAGAAGCCGAATCGGAAGCTGACCGGAAAATACAAATTTTCCGAACAGACAGAGGAGGTGAGTTCCTGTCTGAAAAATTTAATGATTTCTGTGCTTCACAGGGGATTAGAAGACAACACACAGCTCCATATTCACCTCAACAAAACGGCATAGTTGAAAGGCGCAATCGAACTGTGATCGAAATGACCCGAAGTCTTCTAAGATGTAAAAACGTGCCGGTGCACTTCTGGGGAGAAGCAGCTCGTACTGCGGTCTATATACTAAATAGATCACCCACAAAGAGCATTGTAAATGCAACGCCGTATCAAGTTTGGACTGGGAGAGTACCGCAGGTCCAGCATTTCCGAATCTTTGGGAGCCCTGTCTACGTCAAGAACACTAAACCTCACCTGCAGAAGCTCGAACAGAGAAGTTAAAAAATGATCTTAGTCGGTTATGAGAAAGGATCAAAAGCTTATCGTGTTTGGAACCCAGAGACGAACAAAATCGTCATCAGTAGAGATGTGATCTTCAAAGAAGATGAATGCTGGAATTGGGATGTCTCTGTTTCTCAAAATGTGAACAACGAAAATCGATCGTTCACCGTGAATTATGGAGATGAATGACAGGAGGAGAATGTTATATATTCTGACTCGACACAAGAACAGGTAAATCAGCAATCTTCACCACTAACCGTGTCCCCTGTTAGATTACATGACACAGGTATAGATGAACCAGACATTGAACCAAGTTCAGAAACTCCGAGAAGATACTGAACTTTACAAGACATCTATGATGACACCAGAGAAGTTGAGCAATAAGCTGGCTTATTGTTCTTGTCAATAGAAGAACCATCCAGCTATGATGAAGCCATCAAAAGCGAAAACTGGAAACAAGAAATGTTTGAAGAACTGGATTCAATCGAAAAAAATGGAACCTGGGAATTTGCTGAATTACCAGAAGGTCATCGGGCGATTGGTCTGAAATGGGTGTACAAGGTAAAGAAAAACCAATTGGGCGAAATTGTTAAACACAAAGCTAGACTGGTGGCGAGAGGTTACGTACAAAAATAGGGTGTAGATTTTGAAGAAGTATTCGCTCCGGTGGCGAGGATGGAAAGCGTGAGACTTCTTCTGGCCATTGCTGCAAATAAAGGGTGGTCAGTGCATCATATGGATGTAAAATCGGCATTCCTAAATGGTGATCTTGAAGAGGAAGTTTATGTCGAAAAACGAGTCGGGTTTGAAAGTAAAGGGTGGATCAATGCCTTAATAGCATGAGATTCAAAAAATGCCCAATCGAACATGCTGTTTATGTAAAAACATCAGAAACAGAAATTCAGTTGATTGGGGTATATGTTGACGATCTGATAATCGTCGGGTCGAATCTGGGAAATACGGCAAGCATTAAACGATAGATGAAGAAACATTTTGAAATGAGCGATTTGGGATTGTTGAGTTACTATCTGGGAATTGAAGTGAAGCAAGACTTGGACGGAATTTTCATTTGTCAATCCGGATACGCAATGAAAGTTCTTGAAAAATTAGGAATGACTGATTGCAAGCCGTGCAGAATTCCGATGGAAGCAAGACTAAAATTGTGTAAAACGGATAACAGCCCTCCCGTAGATGCTACAACTTATAGAAGCGCAATTGGAAGCTTGAGGTATTTGATAAATACACGACCGGACCTAGCTTACGCCGTCGGAGTAGTCAGTCGTTACATGGAGGCTCCGACAACAAATCATCTGGCTGCGGTAAAACAGATACTGCGTTTTGTGCGTGGGACTGTTAATTATGGATGTAAGTATGTGAAACAGGCTGATACGGAAGATGTGCTTATTGGATATAGCGACAGTGATCTTGCTGGAGACATAGACGATCGGAAAAGTACCTCAGGCGTGATATATTTTCTCGGTAAAAGTCCAATTACTTGGACTTCCCAGAAACAAAAAGTCGTGGCATTATCTTCATGCGAAGCTGAATACGTCGCAGCAACAGCAGCATCATGCCAAGGAATTTGGCTTGCAAGATTACTGCGTGAGTTAGGAGGAGAAGAGAGGAAGAAGACAATTTTGCGGATCGACAATAAATCAACAATCGCACTATCCAGGAACCCAGTACATCATGACAGGAGCAAACACATTGATATAAAACACCATTTCATTCGGGAATGTGTTCAGAAAGGAGAAATCGCAGTCGAGTTTGTGAAGACGGAGGAGCAGTTAGCTGACATTCTAACGAAGCCACTATGTCAAGGAAAATTGGAAGAACTGAGCATAAAAATCGGTGTCAAGAATCTGAAGAAAATTCGACAAGATTAAAGAGGAGAATGTTGGAATTAATCTTACGCATTTGATTATAGTTTGTTTTTTCAGTTGATGTTTTGTTATTTAGTCTAAGTTAGTTTTCAGAACGTGTGTTAGAGGTTGGTTTGTTATTGAACCACTCTCTGTAAGTGGCGTGAATTGTGGAAGACACAATAACGTCTATTTAATCAATTCATGTAAAGAAAATTAGTAATACAACAGGTTTCTTTATTCCCAGAAAAAAAAAATTCATTGCTCTTTTTTTTCGTTCTTGCCAAATACACCTTTTTGTTTGCCTCTGTTCTGAAAATTGTAAACAGAGCAAAATTACTAGCATCGTTTTTTTAGTTAACATTAAGTAACTATATATTTTCATCACTTGACGAAAGATAATAATTAAAGAACAATTAACCGCATTCACTAATTTTGTTTCAATTTTTGAGTCCATGGTATGCATACAATAAAGGAGTTGTGTTTAATTTACTATGTTCATGGCGTGCTTTATATTGTACCTTAGAGATACAGTTTTAGACAAAATGAAATCTCTTTTTTAAGTGGTTAATGATGTCTTGTTATCGAAGGATAATATGAAGTAGATAGTTGTTGGATCCGAGTCTTGTGAGAGAGATTTATGTTTCATTTGAGGGTATAACAAGATAGTCAAACAACCAACGAAATGATACAACCATTAACTCAAAAGATAGATTTGATTCACCATTATTGCTTACAAAAGCAATAGATTCAAACCGCAAAATTAAGAAATATAGATAGAAGCAAGGACATATTAAACTTGAGTGTTGTAAATTGCATAAAGATAAGATATATCCAAAAAAAGAGGAACAAACTAATGCGCTTAACGTTGTCGTAGAAGAAGATTGTTATGAAGATTATCTTTTTGTAACAGAGTAAAATACAAGGACCGAAAAAGGAATGGATTCTAGATGCATTTTTTGTTGTTTCATATGAATTCCAATCGAGTTGATTTTTGACATATGATGAAGTTTTTGGTGTCATGTTAATAGGTAATGAGACGTCGTGTAATGTAGTTGCGATTAGTTCTAGCTGAATTGAGATGTTTGATCAAGTTGTGACAACTTTGTAATGTGTAACATGTTACCGCGTCTAAACAACAGATTGGTGTTTTGTTAAACGAAGTTTCTTTCTGTAATTAGAACCATCTTCATCTTCATCACTAACTCTTGAACACAATTTCTCTGCCTCCAAATCATCACTGCTAAATTCCCTCTATCTCTTAGCCTGACCACTACAGAAAGAAGAAACAGGGCTTGGAGAAGATGCCTGCTAACCCGAACAATCACCAGAAAGAAGCTCAAAGACGGCTCAGAAATGCAATAAGATCCTGTAAAGCTCAAGCTCGATTTCGAAACCGGGCCTTGGTTCACGATTTTCGAGGTGGTTTTCTCTTCCCCGACCAATCCGAAAGCTAGCAAAAGGCCTCTACGGCAATTATCAGCAGAATCCATCTGGTATAAAACTAGAGAGAGAGAATGGAAACAATGGATTGATAGTGAGAAAATGGAGGCTGGGAAGAAGATAAATATGGTTGAAAAGTTAAGAGCTTATGGGGGAGAGGAGAATGAGACATATGTGGGTGGCTATGGCTACGCGGAATCAATCCTAGGCAAAACGTTTAATGGAGTCTTCTTCCTCAGAGGTTGACCATTTGAGACCCACCATTGTCTTCCCCATGATCTCTCAGAAGTTCCCTGATATGATTCAAGGGACAACCGAAGGCCAAGATCCATTGCAAATCATAGGAGGGCCCATGACAAAGGCAAAGACAAAGAAGATGAAAAAAGGCTTACAATGTTTGATCCAAGAAGTACAAAGCAAAGAGCCCACATACTACGAACCGAAGCCCACAATAATACTAAGGATTGATGAAGAAGCAATTGAGGCCCATGATGATAATATTAATGGTTGATTTGGTGGACCCCACATGATTATTGATAATTGCATTTTTTTTTGGCAATTTAGATTTTTATTTTAATATTTAGCNCAAAAAAAAAAAAAAACTTCAAAATTTGCCGGAAATATTATTGTTCAAGTGAATACCTCATTTGTTTCGAGGTATCACCCCGGTGAATAAATCGTGTACTTGTTTCTTTACGCCTCAAATTCCTTGAAAAAAAAAAAAAAAAAACATTATATCCAAAGATTGATTCTAGTGAATGCCTTCGTGGTTTTATTCTAATCATTCTTGAAGATTGGATTTAAAGTTTGAAAAGTTTGAAATTTTTAAGTTACATTTGTTGAATCATCTTTTGATTGAGTTCTTACTTTAAGAATCAAAAGAGGAAATTGAGCGGTAAAAGGCAAGAGGGAGAGATTATTTTTTTATAAAAGCCAATTTCGAGGAAAACATGAGTTGAGTGATTATCAAACGAGGATAAACACGTGAGGGAGAGGAAAGGTCCAATTTTTATTTATTTATTTATTTTCTTTATTTCTCAATTAATCATTTCAAATTATGAGTGAAGAAGAAGTTCTAGGAGATCTTAAAGCATTCATGAGAACTATGCAAGATCAATTTACGGCTCTTAATAGGAGGATGAAACAATTGGAATCACCATCCCCTAAGTGCCCCCGTGCAAGAAGATTCGATGACGAAGGTGAGTTTGAACACGAAGATAGACCAAATCGAAGGCAAACAAATCATAATCTAGTTCGAGAAGACGGTGACCTAAGTCATATCAAGGTAAATATTCCTCCTTTTCAAGGAAAAAGTGATCCTGAATTATTCTTTGAGTGGGAAAGGAAAGTGGATTCAATATTTGAATGCCAAAATTACACGGATGAGAAAAAGATTAAGCTGGCTTCCATGGAGTTCACTAACTACGCCGCTATTTGGTGGGATCAGTTGGTAAAGAATCGAAGGCGTAACGGAGAGCATCCAATTCGTACATGGGAGACTATGAAAGCATTTATGAAAAAAAGGTATGTTCCATCACACTATTATCGAGAATTGTGTCAAAAACTCCAAAGTTTGACGCAAGGATTTAAAAGTGTGGAAGAATATTATAAAGAAATGGAAGTTGCCATGATAAGAGCTAATATCAACGAGGATGAGGAAGCCACGATGTCAAGATTCATTGGAGGTTTAGATCGAGATATTGCGAATATTGTCGATTTACATCATTATATGGATATGGAAGAATTGCTTCATAAAGCAATCAAAATAGAACATCAATTAAAGGTGAAGAGAAGTGCAAATGGAGCTTCAACTTCAAACAATGGAAAATCAAGAAGGAAAAATGAAAAGTCAAACCCGAGAGAAGATTTTAAGGGTAAGTACACTAGCACAAATGTGATGCCACAAAAAGGTAAGACCGACACTCATACTATGACCCGAACAAGAGAAATAAAATGTTTTCGGTGTCAGGGATTTGGACATATTGCTTCTAATTGTCCGAACAAACGAGCAATGGTGTTACTAGATAATGGAGATATACAAAGCGTGGATTCAAGTGATGATGAAATGCCACCACTAGAGGATTGCAGTGACGTAGATGTGGAGGAACCCGTCAAAGGAGATCTACTTATCACAAGAAGAGCATTAAGTGTGCAAGTTAAGGAGGCCAATGACAATGAGCAACGAGAGAACATTTTTCATACTAGATGCCATGTGAATAACTAGGTATGTAGTTTGATCATTGATAGTGGAAGTTGCACAAATGTCGCAAGCACGTTATTGGTTGACAAATTAAAGTTGAAAACGGAATCACATCCGAAACCTTACAAGTTACCGTGGCTAAGTGATTGCGGTGAGATCAAGGTGGCAAAACAAGTAAGTATCTCTTTATCTATTGGAAAGTACAAAGATCGCGTTCTTTGTGACGTAGTACCAATGCAAGCTACTCACATTCTTTTGGGAAGACCTTGGCAATACGATAGACTAGTTAAACACAACGGGTTCAAAAACGAGTATTCGCTTGTGCAAAATGGAAGAGTTGTGGTTTTAACACCCTACAACCATGGGAAGCAAGTAAAGACCAAGAGAGGATAGCCAAAGAATTTCAAAGTTCCAAGAAGCTGAATGAAGAAAAAAGGAGAATAGTTGAAAAATCGATTGGCATAAAAGAAAATAAAAAAGGCGAATATAAAGGAGACAAAAGAGCCAAAGATGAAGTGAGTAAAAAAGGCAAAGAGGAAGAAAAAGAATTGGTGAAAGAGAAAAAAAAAGAGGGAGACGAGAGAGAAAAAAAGAGTGGAATTTTCAAAAAAAGTGAGGAAAGTAGCAAAATGATTTTATTGTTATACAAAGACATTTATTTTACTTCTAACGAACTAACCGATTCTATTCCAATAGATATGATTTCTCTTTTACAGGAATATAAAGATGTGTTTCCAGATGAGCTACCTCAAGGAGTACCCCCGCTTCGAGGAATAGAACATCAAATTGATTTTCTTCCAGGAGCAACAATTCCTAATCGACCTGCATATCGAGCAAATCCAGAAGAAACTAAGGAGATACAAAGGCAAGTTGATGAGTTGGTGGGAAAAGGCCTAGTTAAAGAAATCCTCAGTCCATGCTCGGTTCCGGTTATTTTAGTCCCAAAAAAAGATGGAACGTGGAGGATGTGTGTCGATTGTCGAGCTGTCAACAAAATTACGGTAAAATATCGTCATCCTATCCCTCGATTAGATGATATGCTTGATGAATTATATGGTGCTTCTTTATTTTCAAAAATTGATTTAAGAAACGGATATTATCAAATTCGTATGAAAGAAGGTGATGAATGGAAAACTGCTTTCAAAACAAAATACGGACTATATGAATGGTTAGTGATGCCGTTTGGATTAACTAATGCACCGAGCACTTTCATGAGATTAATGAACCATGTTTTACGACAATTTATTGGAAAATTTGTAGTTGTTTATTTTGATGATATTTTGATCTATAGCAAAAGTTTTGAGCAACATATAGAGCATTTGAAATCTGTTTTTGAGGTTTTGCGATTAAACCAATTATATGCCAATATTAACAAATGCACATTTTGCATGGAATCCGTAGTTTTTCTCGGTTTTGTAGTAAGCTCGAACGGAGTGTCAGTTGACGAGGAAAAGGTAAGAGCAATCAAAGAATGGCCCACGCCAAAGAACGCCAATGAGGTACGTAGTTTTCATGGTTTAGCAAGCTTTTATAGAAGATTTGTGCGCGATTTTAGTACTATTGCAGCCCCTATGAATGAATTGGTTAAGAAGAACGTTGAATTTAGATGGACCGAGGTACATGAAAAAGCTTTTAATCTATTGAAGGAAAAGTTAACTAATGCACCTTTACTAGTTTTGCCAAACTTTGACAAAACATTTGAAATTGAATGTGACGCGTCGGGAAAGGGAATTGGAGGTGTTTTGATGCAGGAAATGAAGCCGATCGCATACTTTAGCGAAAAGCTTAGCGGAGCAGCATTAAATTATCCAATATACGATAAAGAATTATATGCCTTGGTGAGGACATTACAAACGTGGCAACACTACTTGTGGTCGAAGGAGTTCATCATTCACTCCGATCACGAGAGCTTGAAGCACCTAAAATCACAAGGAAAATTACATAAAAGACACGCTAAATGGATGGAGTTCATTGAGACTTTCCCCTATTCATTATAAGAAAGGTAAAGACAATGTAGTCGCCGATGCGTTGTCTAGAAGGTATGTTCTAATCACCTCTTTACAATCCAAATTATTAGGATTCGAACTTATTAAAGATTTATACGAGTTCGATTTAGATTTTTGCAATGTTTGGAAAGATTGTGAGAAAATTGCATGTGTTAATTACTATCGTCATGATGGATATTTGTATAAAAAAGATAAACTTTGTATACCTAAATGCTCATTGCGTGAATTGCTAGTTAGGGAAACACATGGAGGAGGTTTAATGGGACATTTTGGAATTAACAAAACATTGAATATATTGAATGAACATTTCTTTTGGCCCAAAATGAAGCATGATGTTATATCTATTTGTGAGAAGTGCATTGAATGTAAGAAAGCAAAGTCAAAAGTACAACCATATGGTTTATATATTCCTTTACCCGTGCCTAATCATCCTTGGACCGATATCTCTATGGACTTTATATTAGGATTGCCGAGAACACAAGGAGGTAAGGATAGTATTTTTGTCGTTGTTGATCGTTTCAGTAAAATGGCTCATTTTATAGCGTGTTCTAAGACTAACGATGCAATACATATAGCAGATTTATTCTTTAAAGAAATTGTACGCTTG
>QAOC01035689.1:116504-130500 GCA_003255005.1 Begonia fuchsioides | reverse complement strand
CTTTATCTCTAGAAGAAAATGAGAAAGGTTCTCTTGAGGTTACCCCCTCTGAAACTCCTCTAAACAACCTAGAAGAGGATACAAATGGTGACCCTATTAGAGAACTTCCTAAGGAATGGAGATACTCCAAAGACCATCCATTAGAAGATGTGGTTTGTGATCCCTCATTGGGCGTCAAAACTAGAGCCTCCCTTAGGAACTTGTGTGCTAATGTAGCATTTATTTCTTAAGTGGAGCCTAAGAAATTTGATGAGGCCATATTGGATGAAAATTTGATAATGGCCATGCAAGAGGAACAAAATCAATTTGAGAGAAACCAAGTATGAGAGTTAGTTCCTAGGCCTAATGATCACACCATCATTGGAACTAAATAGGTATTCAAGAATAAACTAGATGAACATGGTGTTGTCATTAGAAACAAGGCAAGATTGGTTGCAAAAGGATACAATCAAGAAAAAGGGATAGATTTTGAAGAAACCTTTGCATCAGTAGCACGAATGGAGTCAATTCGCATGCTACTTGCCTATAAGTGCCAGAAAAATTTCACTCTAATTCAAATGAACGTTAAGAGTGCCTTCCTAAATGGTTATATAATGGAAGAAGTCTAGTAGAGCAACTTATGGGCTTTGAAGCCTTTGACAATGCAGACCACGTTTATAAGCTTCATAAAGCTCTTTATGGTCTTAAACAAGCTCCTCGTGCTTGGTGTGATAGGTTGAAGAACTTTCTTTTGGAAAGAGAGTTCAAAATGGGAAAAATTGATTCAACCCTTTTCACTAAACATGATGATGATGATTTGCTCCTTCTCCGAATTTATGTGGACGAGATCAACTTTGGAGCCTCAAACAAAAAGCTTTGTGATAGTTTTGCCTCTCTCATGAATTTGAAATGTGCATGATGAGAGAGCTTAAATTCTTTTCAGGACTCCAAATTAGACAATCCTTAGATGGAACATTCATTTGTCAAGAAAAATACGTCAAAGAATTGCTTAAGAGATTCGGATTGGACTCTTGCAAATCCTCTAAAACTCCCATGAGTACCACAACAAAATTGGACAAAGATGAAAATGGTCAAGATGTGGACATTAAGAAATATCGTGGTATGATTGGATCTCTTCTGTATCTAACCGATAATAGACCTGATATTCTTTTTAGTGTATGTCTTTGTGCTAGATTTCAACCGGCACCTAAAGAATCCCATTTAAAAGCTGTCAAAAGGATTTTCAAATACTTGAGTGGGACAGAAAATTTAGGTTTATGGTATCCTAAGGGAACCTCGCTTAACTTAATTAGATATACAGATTTAGATTATGCCGGGAGCCTTGTGGATAGAAAGAGCACTAGTGGCTCTTGTCAATTTTTAGGAGAATCATTAATTTCATAGTTTTCTAAGAAACAAAAGTGGTCTGGAGTCTCCGTTTCAAATTGATGTGCGCCAATCCCCCGGTGTCCGGAGCTCGGTCAACCCGAGGTCGACCATTTGAAATGCCCGCACGGGCCCAAGAGCCACAACGGACCTACGTTCAAAATTTACTGAGCGCAAACCTCACTCGGTCAACCCATGAGCGTCGGGATCTTGCATTTAAAAATGGCCCGTGCTCATCCCTCAAAGCTTTTGAATGAGCCACGCGCGCCCTCTTTCAGTCAACCAACGGTCTTCCCCTGTCCACCTTGGTCTCCGTTCAAATTCAGCCGCGCATATCCATGGTGGTTCAGATTTCTAGCTGAAAAGAAGGGCATTAGGACCCTTCATTTCAAATTGGCACGCATAAAATCCCTTGATGTTTGGAGCACGGTCAGCCACGCGTGCACTCTTTTGGTCAACCGAAGGTCTTCCCCGGTCAATCACGGTCTCCATTCAAATTTAGCCGCGCATATCCATATTGGTTCGGATTTCCAGCTGAAGAGGAGAGCATGAGGACCATCTATTTCAAATTGGCACGCATCAAATCCATTGATGCCCGAAGCTTGGTCAACCATCGGTCAAGCTGCGCGCGCACTCCCTCGGTCAACCGAAGATCTTCCCGAGTCCACCATGGTTTCGTTTCAAATTCAGCTGTTGCATATCTGATTTCGTTTGAACCATTGCCTGAAGAGGAATACTTGGTCTCATCTCGATCAAAGAATATCTTCTCCCGGTTGATCCAAGACGTCCGACAAATCCAAGGGCTTAGTTTAATTCTTTCTCGTTTTTTATTTTTAAGTTTATTTAAGTGTATCGGCCTTCCTTGGAAAGGCATAGAGAATTTGAGCAAAAATTGTGTTTTGCACCTTCTTCCTAACAAGTCGAAGATCTTTCCGACGTACCCTTCTCCGGTGAGTCATATCTGGCCAAGAGCATCACCCCTCACACGTACGATCGGTGGGTCATATTCGAGTACGGGCGAAGCTTACCAACCAAACACTTTGATTGCTCAAGTGTTCGAATTGTCCAGCCATCTTAACCCAAAAACTCTCCTGAGTCCATCCTCTTCCGCGAGCGATCGTTGGCCAAGCCCTCACAACCGAGCGGCAGGTAGAATCCTTTGCAGATGACTTAAATATGCGACGAGGTATTGTAAGTGGCAGAGTGGTCTTGCTGCCACAATCCACTAAGATTTAGCCTCACGTCGCATCAATTTGTCCCTCCCCTCTCAAGTACCTCCATGAGGCTCGTTCTATTTTTTCTGAAAAACGACCAAGTCCCGAACGAGTAATCTTTTGGAAGGCATGCCCAAGGGTCATTGTGCCGAGAGTAGGCACGATCAAGGTGCGCCCTAGGCCATGGTGTGCAGCGTGCACCAGGATCGCACACACTTTATCGGACTTGTCGCTTTTCACGTAACCGGGAAGGTCGCGTGTAGGGCGATCGGGAAATTGGCTCGGGCCAATTTAGGATGGGGTTTGCGGAAGCGTAATGTAATAGGAATGATGATGTTTGGTGGTGGAATTTTGGTAAAGGCTCGGTAGTTTATGGAGATGACTCGGTGGTGATAATGTGGACCGGAATTGGCTTGTGGAAGTAATTCGATGGCTCGGGGATGAAGATGGTGTAAGGAGTTGGATGAAGGCAATTCAATACTTGAGCAATCAAAGTATTGAACTCGGTAGACCTTGAATGTCTTCTCGGATATGACTCACCGATGAACACTCGAGGGTTGATAACACTCGGCCGGATATGACTCACCGGAGGGGAGTTATCGAGAGGGAGCTTCGATCCTTTCGGGAAGAAGGTGCAATGCACAATTTTTACTAAAATTCTCTCTATTGAAAACGGAAATCGAATACAATACTTAAAGACATAAAATTGAACTAACTATCTAAGAAAAAGGAAGCTTTCGGCCTTTGGATTGATCAAACGCTTCATGTTGACTTTGGAGAAGTCCATGTCCGTGATTCTTGGTCGGAGGATCGGTTGGTTTGAAAGTCGACCGAAGTTGTCTTGTTGTTGACCGGTTGACCGAGAGGGTGCGTCGGTATGAGCGGAGCTCCGAACGAATGAAGGATTGGCTCGAGCCAATCTGGATCCGGGGCTTCTAAAGTATCTTCGGTGGTCAACAAAAGGTAGCGCATGGTCTGGTTCTTTGATGGACCGGTGATGACTCGAGTTGGTGCGCGGGCACGTCTAGATGGGCCGATAGTGGTCGGTTATGTGCGATCTTCAAGGTATCCGAGAGTTTGTTGAGGAAATCCATTGATTGAAGATCCTCTGAAGATTTAATAGATGCTCCAAGGATTTGGTGCATGAAAATCCCTTGATAATCGAAGGTGGTTCGGAGATCGGCCATCCCTTGATAATCGAAGGTGGTTTGAAAAAGGGAGAGAATTATCAATGAAGGAGTCAACCGATCTAGGGATATCCAAGAATGTATTTAATAGATCACGGTCCTCATCCAATCCGAGTCAATCCTAGTTTCCACATTTTCCTTATTGAAATAGGGGGGAACATCAGCAACCCGAAGGGATGGAGGGGAGGAAAGTGAAGCAGAAGAATCTTTTACAATGGAAGGGGCTGAAANGGGAGGGGGGGGACAAGTCTATGCTTGCAATGTTCATCTTTGTGTAAAATTAAGGAGCAAGAAGGGCAATAGTCCGGTTCAGATTCATAGTGGACCTCTTGGTTGATTGTGGTTCCGTTCGGGGTACTGATTTTTATTTCTCTGATCAATTCCTTTGAGATATCTACTTCAATTAAGACCCTAGCACAGCCGAGACGACCAAGAGACTTGGTAAGGAGATCCGTCATCAACGACTTACCAATCCTCGATGAGATTTTACTCAACGACCTTTTGGACCAACGTTCAAGAGGGAGGTTATGGAAATTTACCCAAGTGGGGATCGTGCTGATTTCATCAACACCGAATTTGAACCGAGGGAGTTTCTTTAGGAGGAGAGATTGACCATATATTAAGTATGGGCCCCGACATAAGACAGATTCCCGATCAACTTCTGATTGGAAGATGAAAGAGATCCATCCATTCGTGTTTGGAATGAATTTTACATTAGTTTTCCAGCCATCAACTATTCTCTTAAGGCCATCTTCACTGGGGTGTCTATTGGGGAAGTAACCTACAAGAGCAAATCCAAGGTTCCTATCAACATCTAAGAGGTCAACGGCCGCATCAACAATATCAACCGGCATATTACCAAGATTTTCCGAAGGGAGAGCGATAACAATACCTGCCTTACCTTTCCCCGGAGCAACAAAATGGGGTCGGTTATCCGGTGCAGTGGGCGCTCCGGTCACGAGGGAAGATCGTTGATCATCAGAGATAGCAGCATCGGACAACTTATTTGATTTTGGTTTTTTCGCCACGGAGATAGAGAATGTAGGATAACACTGGGATGAGAGATGTAAATTGAGATGGTTGAGGTCCGCGTAGGTACTTTCCGGCCGTCGCCAACGGCCAGATAGCCGCCGTAAACGGCTATAATTAGTCAGCAACGGCTAATTTTTGTCAGAAACGGCTAGTAGCAGATGACGACAGTCAGAAAAATGTGACAAAAACAGACACCACTTGAACAACAGAATGAGGGGGAATTTTGATTTAGGGCACAGGCGACCAGAATCAGGGATTCAATCAACGACAACAAATCAGAGTTTTAAACGGCGACAACAAGAGCTACTGAGACCAACCGGCAACAGTCAGGGAGGAAAAAAACCAGTCTGACAACAACCAGGAGCCGTCGCTGGAGAGAAACGAAGAACACTGTCTTGCAGAGGCAAAATAGCATCCCACAACATTTAGGAACCAGATCAGGTAAACAACAGCAAAAATGGGTTCAGCGCGGAGAGGAGGCCGGACGAAACCAGATCTGGTGGAGTAACTCAACGAAAATTGATGAGAAGAAACGAATCTGGGAAAGAAGACAACGTCAAGGCAATTAGGAGAGAGATGGACGAAAATATTTGGCCGAAAACCGCCAAACCAGGGGGAAAAGTCTCTCTCCTAACCTTAACTGACTGACTGAGAGCTCTTTATTTTTTTTTCATTTAAGGTAAATAAATTAAAGCAAAAATAGAAAAAAAGATAGTGAAACGAGAGCTCGGACCGGGGGGAAATCTACAAGCCAGAATGACCACCCCAGAAAACCCGAGTAGCAAGCAAGGGAGAGCAAAGACCTTAATGGAGAGCCAACATGCTGGCTAACCAAAATACAAAAAGGCCCGAGAACTCTGAGAAAAATCCTCACAAATAGAGAAATCGACAAATAGCATACGCCAAAACTCAAAAGGAAAAAAAGTAGCGAGAATAGAAAATGATCAGCTCAACCCAGTTGGCATCAAGTAGGGCACCTCGGGGAGGAAACAGGCTAGAGGCTCGGTAGCAGCAGCCAGGGAGGAGCGGCAAACAGGGAGTCAGCAGGACCGAGAAGGGAGGAGGCCCGCAGCAGTAGCCGAATAAGTAGAAGCAGCAAAGAGGCAGCAGATCCGAACAGAGCTTTGGCAGCACAGGAGGAAGAGCAATGAGTAGAATGACAAATAGCTCCGAGGGAAGCAAGGCAGACAAAAGAAATCAGGGGAGACAACAAGCCTTAAGCAGCATGAAGGAGGATAAGCATGCCCTGCAAGAAAACAGCAAATAAATGGAGTGAGCTAGTCATGCCGGGGAGGAATGAATCTGATCAGCGATCTTGGGGTGAAGAGCAAAAAACATCTTGAAGACATGCTTTTCGATCTTTCTAGAGATGTGCTCGGCTGACCAAGAATTTCCCTCAAAAGCTTTGACATTTCTGGCGTTCCAGATATAGTAAACCGTGGTGACAAGAATGATTTTCATTAAGTTTGCTTTTATATGATCGATTTTGTTTTCTTTTTTTGTCCATTTGAGAGTACTATTTAAGGTGCTTAGGGATCTTTGAAGGCTGAATTTGGATTTGATGATAGACCAGACCAAGGTGGAGAGGGGGCAAGAGAAGAAAAGATGATGGTTTGATTCGGTTTGAGAAGAGCAAAGACAACAAAGATCTGATATTCCTAAGAAGCTTAATTGGTCTTTTGTTTTGAGTCTCAAATGAGCTGCTAGCCATACATTGAAAGAGTGCTTAGGAATAACACATTTGGACCAAACAAGAGGAGCCCACGGTCTTGGAGGGCCCGAAGGTCTGATGGAGTGGTAAAGATGGGATAGCCAATGACCATTTGATTTTTTCTTCCAAGCATCAATTAAGGCCTTCACTTTGTCAATAGTGGAGAACTTTTTGAGTAGAGAAGAAAGGGTATGGATGAGGCTTTTCATGAAGGGGGAAATACGATAGCCTGGGATCCAGCTCCAAAAATCTGAGCCTTTTAAAAAAATATGATGTATCTATTTGGCCCATAATGATTCCTTGTTGGCTTGAATGTTCCAAATTGTTTTCGCATGAAAGGCTTTATTCCAAGAGTCAATATCCCACCGCCCTCCATCTTAGGCAGGCAGATAGTGGACCAGGCAATGATCGCTTTGCCCGAACCCCAAAGGATGTTCCTACAAATTTGGATAGCTTTTAGCTTGATTGAGGCGGGGAGGTTGAAAATAGACATCCAGTAACATTCCACTCCTTGAAGAACCGATCTAAGAAGCTCGAGGCGGCCAGCATGAGATAGGGAGGAGGCATTCCAACCAATGATATTGTCTGTGAGCTTCCTAATGAATGGGAGGAAATGGCTTGATTGCAGATTCCCAGCCGAGAGGGGGATACCTAGATATTTGAAGGGAAAGGAACCTTGCTTTAATCCAGACGATTGAAGAATTTCAGTGAGGTCTAGGGGCCGGATACCAACAGTAAAGATGTTAGATTTTTCCAGGTTCATCTTTAGCCCAGAAACAAAGATGAAATATTTCCAAGGCATTCCTTTCTTTAGGACCTCAAAGTCGTCATGCTCCGACCACATGTTGAAATATTTCCAAGGCATCCTCCCAGGGGAGATTGGGGAAATAACCTCAACAATGCACGGGAAGTGATCCGAGTAGATTAATGGCAAGAAGGACGCAATTGTTGGCGGGAAGTCACGCGCCCAAATATTGTTGGACATTGCATGATCCAATTTGGACCAAACATTTATGTTTGACCAAGTAAAGAAGGATCCCTTTGCCGGGAGGTCCTCTAGACCCAAAGCTCCAGTGCAGTCTGTGAGATCACTTATTTTGCGATTGGAACAAGCAGCATTGATACGCCGCTCATCCGGAGCTTGGACCGCATTAAAACCACCGATGACCAGCCTAGGGCAAGCATTGAAATTGCTACGGCCAAGAAGACTTTGCCAAAACAGTATTCTGTCCTTGATAGAATGCAAACCATAAACAAAAGAGACTTTGGCTGACACCTTCGAGATGTTGCAAAAGACATTAGCATGAATTACTTGTGAGTGAATTTCCACGACATCCACCATAACTTTTGCAGAGTTCCACAAAATAGCTATTCTGCTATTGGGGTGGGAATCAAAATTTTTTGAAAATTTCCACCCCGGGAGCCTTTTGGCGACAAAATCCAGAATAACTTCTTCAGAGGTGAAATTCTTGGATTTATGAAAGACGAACAACTGCGAAAGCATTTGCCAAGGATGTTTTCACTAATCAAGAACGAAAGTTGGGTGCTCGAAGACGATCAGATACCGTCCTAGTCTCAACCATAAACGATGTCGACTACGGATCGGCGAATGTTGCTTATAAGAAATCAAAGTCTTTGGGTTCCGGGGGGAGTATGGTCGCAAGGATGAAACTTAAAGGCATTGACGGAAGGGCACCACCAGGAGTGGAGCCTGCGGCTTAATATGACTCAGCACGGGGAAAAACTTACCAAGTCCATACATAGTAAGGATTGACAGACTAAGAGCTCTTTTTTTTTTGTTTAAGGTAAATAAAATTAAAAAAAAATAGAAATACAAGAAGTTGAAGACTAGAGCCTGGGCCGGGGGGAACTAGCTCTCACTATCAAAGAGTCGGCAAAGAAACATAAGCCAGACTTAAGGCAGAAGAGCGGCAAAAAAATAAAATTATCAGCTCAACCCATTAGGCAACAAAAAGAGAACCTCGGGGAGGAAACAAGATAATGGACATCAGAAGAACATGCAGCAGCAGCAAGATGGAGCAACGATTAGAGAGGCAGCAAATCCGAGCAGAGCAGCAGCATCGAGAAGAGGAGCGGCAGCAAAATGGCAACAGTTTCGAGAGAAGCTTTGACCGCCTTGGAGGAGGAGCAACGAACAAAAGTGGCAAACAGTTCCGAGTGGATCAAGGAGAGCGGGGCACAAGAAGAGATCCAATGAAACAACATCATTTTGTAGAATCAAGGCAGCTGCAAAAAAATTGAAAAGACCAATAAGATTCAGCAAAGAGGGGAGGAAATTTGGTCGACCATCTTTGAATAAAGAGAGAAAAGCATTTTGAAAACATGCTTTTCATTCTTTCTAGAGACGTGTTCTGCCAACCAAATCATCCCCTCAAATGTCTTGACATTCCTTGCATTCTAAATATGATATACGGAGGCAGCAAGGACAATCTTCATCAAAATGGCTTTTTTTATTCACTTTGTTTTCCTTCTTTGTCCATTTGAGCGCACTTTTGAGGGTGGATAGGGATCTACTGATTCCAAATTTGGACTTAATCAATGACCAGATAGAGTTAGAGAATGGGCAGGAGAATAAGAGATGATGGTTAGTTTTTGGGAAGTAGTGAACAGAAGCAACATAGATCGTTGATTCCCAGATAGCTTAGGTGGTCCTTTGTCTTGAGTCTTCCAAGGGCTGCAAGCCAGAGAGTGAAAGAGTGTTTCGGGATAATGCACTTTGTCCAAACAGTTGAAGCCCACGATCTTGGGATGCCAGAAGGACAGATGGAATGGTATAGGAAAGAAAGACCATGACGATTAGATTTCTTTTTCCAAGTGTCAATGATCTCCTTTACTTTATCTAGGGAGGAAAACTTTTCAAGGAGGAACGCCCAGGTTTGGATGAGATTTTTCATATAGGGAGAAGCCCGGTAGCCGGAGGCCAAGTCCAGAAATCACAGCCTTTCAAATAAATATGATTGATCCACTTAGACCAAAGGGATTCCTTATTACCTTGAATGTTCCAAATTGCTTTAGCATAGGCAAGCAGACAGTGGACCAAGCGATAACCGCCTTGCCTGATCCCCAAAGGAAATTCCTACAAATTTGGATGGCCTTTAATTTGATCACAGCAGGGATATTAAAGATGGACATGCAGAAGCATTCTACTCCTTGAAGAACCGATCTAAGAAGCTCGAGATGGCCAGCATGGGAGAGGGAGGAAGCACCCAAGCCGAGAACATTATCTGTTAGCTTACGGATGAGAGAAAGGTAATGATTTGAATGGAGGGCTCCTACCGAGAGAGCAATGCCAAGATATTTGAAAGGAAAAGATCCAAGACTCAGCCCAAAAAATTGGAGGATGTCATTGAGGTCTCTTGGATCTATTCCGGCAGCAAAGATGCTCGACTTAGCCGAATTCATTTTTAGGCCGGAAACAGAACTGAAGTCAGAAATGCAATCAAGAAGAATTTTTACCAAGATGGGGTCACCACGAGCAGATCTTGGTGGTATGAGGGCACGACGGTCGCTGCAAAACCTGGGGTGCGAGCCTGGGCGGAGCGGCCATCGGTGCAGATCTTGGTGGTAGTAGCAAATATTCAAATGAGAAATTTGAAGGCCGAAGAGGGGAAAGGTTCCATGTAAACAACACTTGCACATGGGTTAGTTGATCCTAAGAGACAGGGCAATCCCGTCTGATAGCTCCCAGCGCGCGAGCATCAAAAGGGAATCAGGTTAAAATTCCTGAACCGCGATGTGGCGGCTGACGCCAATGTTAGGGAGTCAGGAGATATCATCGGGGACCTCGGGAAGAGTTATCTTTTCTGTTTACAGCCTACCCACCCTAGAAACGGCTCAGCCAGAGGTAGGATCCAGCGGCTGGAAGAGCACCGCATGTCGCGCGGTGTACGGTACGTCCTCGATGACCCTTCAAAATTCGAAGGACTGAGTGCATCCTATGCCCGGTCGTACTCATAACCACATCAGGTCTCCAAGGTGAACAACCTCTGGTTGATGGAACAATGTGTAACATCTCATTCTTTAAAAACAGCAGTAAAATTTTTCTTTTTAAAATCTCGTTCAAAACTCTTGATTTAAAATCGTAGCGGAAGCGTAAAACATTAAAAACTGTTAAAAATCTGATTCCATCATACTTATAAAACACGTCATATAAATATATATCAAAATATCATTTCGTTCAATACATGGCATAGATAGGCAATAGCACAAAACATTCAAGCATTGCCCATTGAATTCTTAACATAAATTCTTAACAAGAAAATTCAAAACACGACAATGCATTCAAACAAGTTTGTATAAAACTTAATAAAATTTTTAAAACTTCTTTCTTCCTTCACCCACTGGTCGTTGCTTGGTTTCGTATACATCTCACTCCAAAGTAGCTCTATCCACATATCATGGCACGTGATGAGGACTAAATTCCTCATCCCGAGCTTCGTCACCTACAACACAAGCTTAACTAGTGAGCCTAAGGCTCAGTAAGAATTCATATCACCTACATGCTTAAAATGCTCATGTCATGTTTAAAACCATGTTTCATTTTGTTCTTTATCTTGATTGTTAACTTGATATTTGATCATGATCTTGACATAATAAGTGGGTACACGTAAGGGAGAGAATGACATCATCTGGCCTTCATCACGGGCAGTTCACAGAGCACCGTATGGCTCGCTCGGAAAGGAAGCCAATTCAACTCCACCCCCAAGTTTTCTTAATCTTAATCTTTTCTTGCTTGACATTTTTTCATGCGTCGTATGAGAGAATTCTCAAGATAGGGTATTTGCACCATCTGACCTCCCTCGAGACAGCTCTCCCCATATCTCATTCTCAACATACGGTTGCGCAACATTTTGAAATCATGCATGATAAAATACTTTCGTAATTTTCTTAAAACATGATGCATGAATATGAATGCATGCATAACTTGATTATTTATCATAAAAGTATATACTTGTGAGCATAATATCATTCAAGAATTCAATGCACAAACATCTCCAAAATAATCATAAGTTTACTTTTATCGTTCATTTCGTGCTTTACGTACTTAGCCGTTACTTATAAGATACAAACGAAATTCAATGTCACACAACACTAATCAATCCCATATTATTGGTTCGGTGCATAGTGTTATGCACCCCAAATAAATTTTGTACATATATAACTATAACGTACTCATTTCATGCTTAATAATTTAACATTTTAACATTTCTCAATTATTCAATCACATCAACCTCAGTCCTACTCTTTGTGATGTAGGCCCCAAAGGACAAAACACATGCAATGAGTTCTTACCTCATTTCCAAGCTGAATTCCTACTCACTTTCCTTTAGTTTCATTGACTTGTCTTCAAGAACACCTTAAAAATCAACAACTAACTAAAATAAGTACCCAATATTTTATTTCTGTTTTTTACCTATCTTTCAGGGATGTTAACTCTTTCTATTATTACCCAAATTCCATGTAATTTGTATCAATATCTTCCTTATTCTGTCTACTACATTTCATATGAATAAGTTGTGGCCGGATTCGTATCTTAAGACCCTTTAAAAGTACCATGACCAAAACCTGTCTGTAATATCCGAAACTAAAAGTTTTGAAACTCCCTTCTCATTTTTTCTTACATGCAAAACCATAATACCTCTCTTCTATCCTTAATAATTGATTCAATTGCAGAACATAATATTTTTAGGGTGAATTAAGTGCTTAAACCTCAGACTTTCAATTCAATCCTAAAACTCAAGATTTTTATGTGTTCTTTCCAATTAATACACATGCATGCTTGTTTGTCACTTATTCAAGACATAAAATCCATAAATCATCCAAATAAGCTGAGGGACACGAAATTCTTACCTTGTTTTCCAGAATTCGTGGCTGCAAAACAAATCCACAACACCAATGTGGGGGTTTGAGAACAAACTCACCATTTTCCTTCAAGAAAAATCTTCAATCTCTTACATTTTCACTCAAGCTCCTAGAGAGTATTTGGGAGGAAAAACTCTCTGCAAAAGGGGGAATGAGGGAAGGGAGGCTTCCCTATGACTTTTGGAGCATGAAAGGCCACAGGAATTTGAAGGCTTAAGGCTGCATAATGAGTTCTTAAACAATTTCAGGCGTGGAAGACGAAGAGTTTTCGGATATCATCAAGGAGCGATCGACACTTTAAAAAAGGTGTCGACCGGTTCTACACAAGGTGTCAACCTACCACTGTTCATAGGTTGACCTCTATAGCTTGAAAAGTCAAGGTGTCGACCGCTTGTGTCAAAGTGTCGATCGGTTTTCAAAATCGAGAGTTTTAAGGTGTCGACCAACAATCAGGGTGTCGACTACCAGTTAAAACTTTCATAACTTTTATTCTAAAACTTAGATTTCTATCATTGAAAAGCCATTATTTTTAGTATTAAGTCTATTTTGACTTTTTAGAATATCTAAACTTCATATTCAGAGAGTCAAGGTATCAATTATACGAAACACCAAATATCGCTCAAAAGTTCATATTTCCTTAGTCCAGTTTTAATTTGTCAACTTCTAACGTGGATAACCTTTGCACCACAACTCCAATCGAGTTGTTCGACCTATCAATATTCTCCTTTTGATGTCATCTATATTTTTTTAGAAGATTAATTTGTCACTTAAGCTCATATGTAGCATGATAAAATAGGAAAACTGAAACTACCCAGTTATCAATTTTCAACCGGTGGTTGTTACTAACTATAAATTTCCAAAAACCCATAACTTTCTCTACAAACCTCCAAATTGAGAAATTTTTGTTGCTATATTTCAATAAAAAAGGCTATTAAATTTTATGAGAAGAATTTAAACTCATTTGAAGAACTTAAAATCTCTGAAATCGGCTAATCTTATCATTGTGTCAAGGTGGTTCACCTTGCAAGGGTCGACCGGTTTATAACGTAGGTCGACCGGTTTCTAATGTAGGTCGACCGGACCAAGTTTCTCATGACCAAGGTGTTGACTAATACTATTCATAGGTCAACCGGTCCTTCATTAACAACTTTCCATTTTCCATTTTCTCAAACTTCCATTCAACACTTAAACTAATTTAGTCCAACTTTCACATTGACCTTGCTTTATCAACTACTAATTCTAACAATTAAATTCCAACAAGTTAATCATCATTTCATAACCTTAATCATAATTGAAATATAAGATGATATACTTATAAGACTTTGAATTATGATGAAAGGGTCGGGTGTTACCATACGGTTGAAACTCTAGCATTTTCCTTTGTTTTCATCCACTTTCCACCTCCAACACTTGACAACTTTTATTCTAACATTCAAATTTGTTTCCAAATCATCTAAATTACTATTTTAAAAGTGTACAACCACCTCAACATCCATCATCCCTTAACACATATTGTACACTTGCCATAACATGCTATATTCATACAGGCTTAGGTTACCCAGAAAAGTGGGGTGTTACATTCCACCCCCTTTATTTGAAATTTT
>QAOC01035689.1:109004-111504 GCA_003255005.1 Begonia fuchsioides | reverse complement strand
AGGAGAATCGTTGAACAACAACCTTTCAAAAATAGCATGGACAAATCCCAAAATATCAGGAGAAAGGTTCAACCGGTCACATTTCCAAGGACCCGCGCGCGCACCAAAATTGCCCATCGAGCCATCGGCAAAACAACAGAGATTTTCATCCATATAATTCGTACTAAAGCTGCCATATTCGTAGGAGGATCGTTGGATAACAACCTTTTCAAAATGGCACGGACAAATCTCGTGATGACATGAAGATAAGGTCAAACCGCGCACACAAGACCGTTCCCCAACAAACCGGCGAGCCACAAGGGATTTTATCCATAAAATCCGTGATCAATCTGTTGAATCTTCAGAGAATCTTCGAGCAACAACTTTGCACAATATCCTCGTGGATCCCACCATATCCGAGATCGGATCAACCACCGGTTCGGTCTTTTTCAAGTCGCCCGCGCACATTCATGAACCATTGTCGGACAACCAAGGAACCAGACCACGTGACACCTCTTTCAGACCACCGAGAGCCTTTTAGAAGCCCCGGATCCAAATTGGCGTGAGCCAATCTTTCATGGCTCGAAGATTATCCCACCGGGTGCACCCTCTCGGTCAATCATGGTCACCTTCGGTCAAGACGCAAAACCAACCGTGCCAATCTTCATGAACCGAGCCTAAAGTCAACCGGAGACCTTCTGAAGCAATCTTAGGCGTTCAAGTCATCAAAGGACTTAATTTATCTTTCTTAGCTTTTTATCTTTTACGTTTTTCTATTTAAGTGTAACATTTACACTATTTTCGAGAGAGTGAATTTTTATCAATACAAGTGCTTTGAGCCTTTTTGATAATTCTCTCAAACGACGTTACTTCTCCGGTGAGTCATATCCTGTCAAGCTTCCGTCAACCCTTGTCAAAGCCTCGGTGCGTCATATCCGAGTCTTCTCCAAGGTCTACCGATTTGGATCCTTTGATTGCTCAAGCGTCCAAATCGTCCAACTTCATCTTCATCATTCGATTCATCCATAATCTGCACCATCCCCGAGCCATCATCAACCTCCCCGATCATCTGATCATATTCACCGTGCCATCTCATTATTTCCACCATCTAGCTTCCGCAAACCACCATATTATCGACCATTTCATCGACCTTTCACCAAACGCCCGAGCCAATCTATCTCGCGCCCACACCTACCGATCACGACATGCAAACCACCCTGGCGTTGCACATCAGGCACGGCACGAGTGGGTCGAGGTGCAACTATGGCAATGCGCCCGCGCTCGAGCTGCGGCCATGGTGTGGCTTGCGCGCTGGGGGGTGCTGATGTACAATGGGACTCCTCCCCATTGGGCCGAGAGTTTTATGCTAACTTAGTTATTTGTTTTGTAGGAAACATAACCTCGGAGTCACCCACGGAGAACGACCAAGAAAAGCCGAAGACGTCCATCACTTGGCTGGACACGACCTACGGGCCGGACATGGCGGCCCATGACGCGGGACGCACGACCTTGACCGCACATGCCGGGCCGGACACCACGACGTTCACCTGGAATGCACACGACGGGCCGGACGAGGCGGCCCATGACGCCGGACACAAGACCACGGCGCGCACCATCATCGGATCTACCGGGCCACGTGACGCGGCGCACGCCGAGACCCATTAGGGTCTCGGCCATCTTCAATAAGTGGCCGAGCGCCACATTTCCCTTCAGCACTTAGAGACTTAGAAAATGAATAGGATCAAGCCTAGACATCAAGTGGACGGATTTACAGCCCAAGACCCAGCCGAGGCTGAGTCCCATGCAACACTCAAGGAAGCCCAATGCATCCTTCAAATTTTCCCTTGTCAAATCTTCGTGGACAAGATGCCTTAGCTAGAAAATAACAACCAAGAGGATTTGGGGGGATTCGCACGCACAAAATCCCATGATTCTAGGAGATACGTATCACGGCCGAGCGCACCCAATGACACGCTCGGGGTTATGAGAAGTGTCGGGAGAAAGAAGACCAAAGGGTAATCTGCCAAGGAGAAAGTGCAAGACAGAAACAGTGAGGTGTAACGGTTAATGTTCCAAATGCATACAAGATTAAGTCAAATAAACTCAGCCAAAAGAAACTTTAGGAAGTGGACTAAGCTGGGCCAAATTTGCAGCTTGAAAACACGTAAGGACTTAAAATGGCACGGGAATACTTTTGAGTGTACAAACAGACACAAAACAGAAAATAGTGACGTGGAGGGGGTAAAGATTTCTGCACAACTTCAAATGCAGGAAACCTGGGAATGTAAAAATTGTCAGAAAACAACTTCAATGAAAGGGAAAGAAAATGCAAGTGGTTTGATGAAAAAAGACACGGTAGGTTAGGAGATATGTAGGTTGGAAAATGGATGGACAGAAACTGTTCGATTTCGGGAACTCGGGCAGAATGAGGGGGAAGTTGTAAGTACAACTTTTGATGGGCGAAGGGTTTTGGTAAAAGGAAAGAACAGAAATTTCAGGCCATGAAAGAAGAATTCACAAC
>QAOC01035689.1:60461-105563 GCA_003255005.1 Begonia fuchsioides | reverse complement strand
GTTAAAACCCTCCTTCCCACGAGCTACAAAGGGGCATAATGGCCTCCTACAAACCTAAGCAAATCACCATTAAAGAGGCATGGCAAGTGGGGGCCACAAAGACTTCTCCACCAAAAGAGAGGCATGGGCAGCTAAAACATGGCTGCAACCCATCCTAATACAACCTAACCTCCCACTTGCAGCCACTACAATAAACAACAAACATCAAAGAAATAAACAACACATTCTTGCATGGTTTTCACGTAAACCAAAAACCTAATAGATGGGCCAATGATGGATTGTCCATAATCAAATGGACTTGAACACTTGTATCTTTTGGGCTAATGGTTGGGCACTTCCATGGGCTGCTAGCTGCTGCTCCCATGAAGGACAAAGATGAAATTCAGCCTTCCTTTCCGTTGGGGCCAAACATGGCCATGGATCAGCCACCATGGGTTGGATGCTCTTGGGCCGCTCCATCTTCTGGAGGCCTCTGTAATGGCGATCGTTGGCTGGGCAGTTGTTGTCCAAATTTTATGCTCTACCCCATGATGGAAACCTTAAGATGTGGGACATATTTTTGTAGAAGCACGTTTGTACAAAACAGGTCTGGAAGGTTGTCTAAACGGCTGCACAAGCCTCGAAGGTCAGCTTGGGCCGAAACCAGAAATGTTGTATTCATCACCATGGATGTTTTGATCACCCTTCCATGCCACGGGTACACTAAGTACCCTTAAATGTGCACAAATTTAAGCTACTAATTATCCTCCTAATTATTACAGAAAACTACTAAATTATTACACAAACTTGTCAAAAGGAAAACATGCTTTCCCCTTCATGTTTTGGTGATTTGGGGCCACCTTAATGTGCCACCCTTGAACTCCTCTTCCTTCATCAAGTGTGGTTGGTCCATGAAATGCATCAACCCCACTTGACAACTAGGGCTCACCATGCCCTTCATCTTTGGCTTCTTGATTAAACCTTTATAAAACAAGCTTCCTACAAAATCAACAAACTCATTAGAAAATAGTTTGCTTCCGCTTCTAGATGTGCTAATCCGTGGCACATCACCCAACAACGCGCCCGCCAGCATGCCCAGTAGCGCACCGCACCAGCCAGCGCGCCCGACAGCGCACCCACTACGCAACACACCCAAACCACGACGCACCTCTGGGATCCACGTGCCAAATCATCCTAGACGTCCAATTCATCCGATGGCTTGAGATTACTAGTTCTCTAAATTTTCATTTAGTTTTGTCTATTTAAAGAACATTAGACCTACTTGTTTACTTAGCGAATTTTTATCAATACAAGAGCTTTGAGCCTTTTTGATAATTCCCTCAATCGACGTTACTTCTCCGGTGAGTCACATCCGGCCAAGCTTCCGTCAACCCTTGTCGAAACCTCGGTGAGTCATATCCGAGCTTTCTCCAAGGTCTACCGATTTGGATCCTTTGATTGCTCAAGCGTCCAAATTGTCCAACTTCATCTTCATCATCTGATTCCTCCATAACCCGCACCATTCCCGAGCCATCATCAACCTCCCCGATCTTCCGATCATATTCACCGTGCCATCTCAAAATTTCCATCGTCAAGCTTCCGCAAAACCCCACATTATAGACATTCCATCGACCGTTCACCAAACGCCCGAGCCAATCTATCTCGCGCTCACTCCCACCAATCACGACGTGCAAACCACCCCGGCGTTCCACATCAGGTGTGGCCATGGTGCGGTGCGTGCGCTTGAGGTGAGGCCATGGTGTGTCGTGATGTGCCGTCAATCGATGAGCGGCGCAACATAGTCGGAAGATGAGCGTGTATTGCCTCGGGTGAGGTATCGTGCACGGCGATCGGAAAATTGGGTAAGGCGATTTGTGGAGTCGTGGTGTGGAAGTGTAATGAGATGGAAATAAGGTGGATTGAAGGTGAAAATATGGGAATGGCTCGGATTAAAACGAAGGTGGTTCGGAGGGAAGAGTATGGACCGAAATCGGTAAAGTGGTCGTTCGGGGGATTGGTAGGGGATTCGGAGAGGTGTAGGTTTATGGAGGTGGAGATGACGCTTTGAACACTTGAACAAATAAGAGTTCAAAATCGGTAGGCCTTGCTTGTGTTCGGATATAACGCACCGTTCACTCTCAAGGGTTGCCGAGACTTGGCCGGATGTGACGCACCATTGAAGGATCGGCGATTTGAGGGAATTATCAAAAGGCTAGAAGCACTTGTATAAAAATTCACTAAGTTCCATAGAGACTAGATGCCCCTTAAATAAACAAAAACATAAAAGGAAAAATACTAAGTAAGAATCGTAAGCCGTTGATCGAGTTGGACGTCTAGGATCGTGAAGGCTTGGATCGGTGATGTGGAGCGAGATTTACGGGATTGTGTGCCGTTGGGGTGCAGCCGGGTCCGGGTGTGCGAAGGAGTTTGTCGTCGTTGTAGCAGAAGGGGTCGCGGCCGGGACGCGCTGGTGGGCGCTGTCGGGTTTGCTGAAGCGGGCGCGGTCGGGCGCGCTGGAAGGAATCCCGTGATTCCCGGGATTTACTCGAGGCAATCGGGATCTCTGAGTCTCATGGGATTTTCCGTGTGCGAATTTCCCCTTGTCTTTCTAATTGATATTTTCCCACTAAAAGGCTCCTTCCATAAGATTTTGGCACGGCTAAAAACGCTAACTGTTTGTGGGCTTCATTCATGTCCCATGGGTCTCGGCCTTATTGAATCGTGGGCCTTTTAATTCGTCTTTCCGTGACTTGGGCTTGCTCTTCTTACTCTTCTAAGTCTTTATTTGCTGAAAGGAAATGTGGCGCTCGGCCACTTTTTGAAGATGGCCGAGCCCCTTAATGGGACTCGGCGTGGGCCGTGTCGGCTGGCCCATGAGGCGCGGTCATGGTGCAGCCTGTCTCGTCATGCGCCGCGGTCTCGGCACGGTCCATGGTGTCCGGCTCGGGGTGCCATGTGATGCACGTTCTCGGCCGGTCTTGATCTAACTCCGAGGGTTTCTCCGTGATTATGTTCCCTACAAAATGAACAACCAAGTTAGTATAAAATTCTCGGTCCGTTGGGCCCGAGGCTCGTGGCACATCATCCTCCTGGGGTACTTGAGGATTTGTCCCCAAATCTCCACTCTCGGGGTCCTCCTCTTCATGAATGTCCTCGTCTAAGTATTGGGATAAGTCTTGCACATTAGCCGTGACTAATACATCGGGTTCGCCGGGAAGGCTAATCTTATACGCGTTCGGGTTAATTTGCTCGGCCACTCGGAAGGGTCCCTCAGCCCTTGGAAGCAATTTGGCATGTTTGTGTTTAAAATGCCGAGTTTTTAGCCACACGAGGTCCCCTATTCGGAAAATCTTCTCTTTCCTTTTGTTGTTGGCCGAGGATGCATACTTTTCATTCTTTCGCTCAATGGTCTTTTTGACCCTTTCATGCATCTTCCAGATGAGTTCTGCCCTATGTAGTCCATCGGGATTATCAAGTTCCCGGCTAGGTAATGGCAGCAAATCCGATGGCGTTGACGGGTTGAATCCATAGGCCACCTCAAATGGTGTCATTCCCGTGGTGTTATGCTTGCATCGGTTATAGGCAAACTCAACAAAGGGTAATTTTGTCTCCCAAGTCGATGTCCCCTTTCGGACCACACTTCTCAACAAAGCTCCAAGTGATCTATTGACCACTTCCGTTTGCCCATCGGTTTGTGGGTGAAAGGCTGAGCTAAATAGAAGTTTAGTCCCGAGCTTAGCCCACAAAGTTCTCCAAAACGTACTTATAAATTTTCCATCGCGATCGGACACGATGGAATGTGGAACTCCGTGTAGTCTCATGACTTCTTTGAAGAAAAGGTCTGCAATATAGGTGGCGTCGTTGGTGGTGTGGCACGGGATGAAGTGTGCCATCTTGGAGAATCGGTCAACCACCACCATAACCGAGTCCTTTCGGTTACTTGTCCGAGAAAGGCCTACCACGAAGTCCATGCTCACGGCTTGCCATGGATGGTCCGGCACCGGTAGAGGGAGGTATAATCCTTGAGCCAAAGTCCAGTTTTTGGCCTTCTTGCACACAATGCACCTTTGCACGAAGTGGTGCACGTCTCGGAATAAATGTGGCCAATAGAAATGCTCTTTAAGCATCTCCCACATTTTCTTCTCGCCAAAATGTCCCGCAAGGCCACCTCCATGTGCCTCGGTTATGAGTGACTCACGGATGCTTCCCCTCGGGACGCATAAACGTCCCCCATGCATGAGATACCCATCGGCTAAGTGGTAGCCCGATAACTCTCCGTTCGTCGCAGCCTCAAAATGTGTTTTAAAATCAAGGTCTTCTTGGTAAAGTTGCTTGACCCATTCAAAACCAAAAAATCTCACCCGCATCTCGGTGAATAGGATGCTTCGTCTTGACAAAGCATCGGCCACAACATTTGTATCCCCCTTTTTATACTTAATAATATAGGGATATCTCTCCAAAAACTCAATCCACTTTGCATGCCTCCGATTGAGCTTTCCTTGACTTTTAATAAATTTAAGGGCTTGGTGGTCGGTATGTATAATGAATTCCCGAGGCAACAAATAATGTTGCCACACACCTATAGCCCTAATAAGCGAATATAGCTCTTTATCATACGTTGAGTAGTTTAGAGTCGCACCTTTGAGATTTTCGCTAAAGTAGGCAATCGGCCAGCCTTCTTGCATCAAGACTGCTCCTATGCCCGTGCCCGAGGCGTCACACTCCACCTCGAATACTTTTTTGAAATCCGGTAGTGTAAGAATAGGTGCTTCGCAATTTGGTGTTCAATGTGGCTCCCGGTTGGAGATCAATTTGCTGTTCAATCCCTCGGAAGGGAGGTAAACCCGCGGGAAGCTCTTCCAGAAAAACATCCTTGAACCGGTCAAGTAAAGGCTTAATAAAGTCCGGAATTAGGGGTCCTTTGTCTCGGTCCTCGTCCCGGTGTAGCAACATGATGATTGGGCCGTTTTGGGCTAGGCATCGTTCAAGTTCCTTTCGGCCCATAAATAATGTCGCCTTGGCTCGTGCCTCCTTTTTGATGGCCTCATCCTTGGCCACTTGCTCCGGGGTCATAGGGGCTAGAATGACCTTTCGGCCATTCATATGGAACGTGTATTGGTTGGTGCGTCCATCGTGCATGACATGTCGATCGAATTGCCATGGTCGACCGAGCAAAAGGTTAGTGGCGTTCATGGGCACCACATCGCACACCACCGTATCTTTGTAGTGGCCGATCATAAATTCCACCCGGGTTCGCTTCGTCACTCGGACATCCTCCTTGTTCGTGATCCACCTTAGCTTGTAGGGCGCCGGGTGATCGATGGTCGGTAAGGACAGCTTGTCCACTAGCTCTCGGGAAGCCACATTCGTGCAACTTCCTCCATCGATAATTAAGGAACAAACCTTTTCCTTGATCAAACATCGACAATGGAAAAGATTTTCCCTTTGGTAGGCTTCCGGTTGGGTTTGGGTCGAGAGGACCCGTCGGATCATGAGCCAAGTCCCGTCTTGGGCATGGCATGTGTCGTCGTCATTCTCGATTGGGCCTTGATCCTTGACGGGCTCGGTTAGGGTCTCTTGCGGGCCCTCGGCCTCATCCTCGCTCACAATTTCTTCGGAGCCCTCGAGGATTGTCATAACCCTTCGGTTAGGCCATTGGGCCGCCATATGTCCTCGGCCGAGACATTTGAAGCATCGTATCTCTCGGGTCCGGGATCCCTCGCTACCCGCCTCTTGGGGCTTGACGGGTTGGGTCGGCTTGGGGGCCCATGGTGCGGCCGTAGGTGTCATCGCGGGCGCTGGTCGGTATGGGGCGAGCGCTCTCGGAATTGGCCTTTGGGTCGTGGCCTTGCTCTTCCGCTTCGCTTGTCTTTCAACCCGTAAAGCCATTTGAATAAGTGACTCAAATGACTCGTGGGCTTGTAATTCCACGACATCCCCAATATCTCTTTGAAGTCCTCTAATGAACCGGGCTATGATTTGTTCACTAGGCTCCTCTAATTCACACTGGATCCGCAAAGTCTCGAACTCGGTGAGATATTCTTCGACCGATCTTCCGCCTTGTCTTAGCCATTGTAATTGCAAGAATAATTCTTGGCGATAGTAATTCGGCAAGAATCGGGCGCGCATATGTTCCTTCATCGTGTCCCATGTCGAGACATCGGGTTGTCTCTCTCGCCGGAGTTGTGCTCGGTGGCATCTCCACCAAAGTACCGCATATTCCGTGAACTCCAATGATGCTAATTGAACCTTGAGCTTCTCGGAATAATTATAAAGGTTAAAAATTGAATCAACCTTTTCAACCCACTCTAGGTAGGTGTTTCCGTCGGCGGTCCCGTTAAAGGATGGGATTGTGATCTTCGGGAGTCGCCTTTCATCTTCCCGACAAATATGAGGGTTCGGGAAGTAATCGTCATCGGACCCATCTGAGTCATGTGGTTGGGTTCGGAAATCTCCGTTCCCGGGTCTTCGTATAGGTCGAGGCGCGGCCGGGTGTTGCGCTTGTTGATTGGTCATCGTGTCCAATCGTTGGAGGATCGATTGCATTAAGCGCTCGTTAGCCAAAAAACGTTCTTCCATCCGCTGGTAATTAGTATCCAATTGCTCTTGGATACTTGGCTCATGATTGGGAGGTCCGGAGTGGAGCGTTTGTTCGCTCGTGGTGGCATTATCGCGGTTGTTCCCGTGAATGGCTCTGCTGCGTGTCATCATGCGTTTCTTGATGTAAAAATTGGATTTTTACGATCAAAATAGGAACTTTAGCTCTGATACCAAGTTGATGTGCCGTCAATCGATGAGCGGCGCACCGTAGTCGGAAGATGAGCGTGTACGTGCCTCGGGTGAGGTATCGTGCACGGCGATCGGAAAATTGGGTAGGGCGATTTGTGGAGTCGTGGTGCGGAAGTGTAATGAGATGGAAATAAGGTGGATTGAAGGTGAAAATATGGGAATGGCTCGGATTAAAACGAAGGTGGTTCGGAGGGAAGAGTATGGACCGGAATCGGTAAAGTGGTCGTTCGGGGGATTGGTAGGGGATTCGGAGAGGTGTAGGTTTATGGAGGTGGAGATGACGCTTTGAAAACTTGAACGAATAAGAGTTCAAAATCGGTAGGCCTTGCTTGTGTTTGGATATAACGCACTCTCAAGGGTTGCCGAGACTTGGCCGGATGTGACGCACCGGAGAAGGATCGACGATTTGAGGGAATTATCAAAAGGCTAGAAGCACTTGTATAAAAATTCACTAAGTTCCATAGAGGCTAGATGCCCCTTAAATAAACAAAAACATAAAAGGAAAAATACTAAGTAAGAATCGTAAGCCGTTGATCGAGTTGGATGTCTAGGATCGTGAAGTCTTGGATCGGTGATGTGGCACGAGATTTGTGGGATTACGTGCCGTTGGGGTGCAGTCGGGTCTGGGTGCTCGGACGTGCGCGTCGTCATGGTCGGTATTCAGCCGGGTCCGGGTGTGCGAAGGAGTGTGTCGTCGTTGTAGCGGAAGGGGTCGCGGCCGGGACGCGCAGGTGGCCGCTGTCGGGTTTGCTGAAGCGGGCGTGGTCGGGCGCGCTGGAAGGAATCCTGTGATTCCCGGGATTTACTCGAGGCAATCGGGATCTCCGAGTCTCATGGGATTTTCCGTGTGCGAATTTCCCCTTGTCTTTCTAATTGATATTTTCCCACTAAAAGGCTCCTTCCATAAGATTTTGGCACGGCTAAAAACGCTAACTGTTCGTCAGCTTCGTTCATGTCCCATGGGTCTCGGCCTTGTTGAATTGTGGGCCTTTTAATTCGTCTTTCCGTGACTTGGGCTTGCTCTTCTTACTCTTCTAAGTCTTTATTTGCTGAAAGGAAATGTGGCGCACGACCACTTATTGAAGATGGCCGAGCCCCTTAATGGGACTCGGCGTGGGCCGTGTCGGCTGGCCCATGAGGCGCGGTCATGGTGCATCCTGTCTCGTCATGCGCTGCGGTCTCGGCGAGGTCCGTGGTGTCCGGCTCGGGGTGCCATGTGATGCACGTTCTTGGCCGGTCTTGATCTAACTCTGAGGGTTTCTCCGTGATTATGTTCCCTACAAAATGAACAACCAAGTTAGTATAAAATTCTCGATCCGTTGGGCCCGAGTCTCGTGGCACATCATGCCGTCCGGGATGGTCGGCGCACCGTGGGTTGGACTAGTATGCACACACGGGGCTCGGGTTATTGGTGAGTGCGGCGCACGAGAAAATGGCTCGGGCGAAATGGATATTTGAGGTGTGGCAGTGTAATGGAATGGAAATGTGGGTGATCGGAGGGGAAATTAGGGGAATGGCTCGAAGGAAATGAAGGATGGTTTGGATGGCCGAATGGATGGAAAAGGAGGCAAGTGGAGGAGATCAATTTGAAAGCTCGCTGGGGTGGGTGGACTCTATGAAGAGTGTTTGGTTTTTAGGTGGCTAGATAATTCAAACACTTGAGCAATCTAAGTGTTTGATTGGTAGGCCTTGCCCGCACTCGGATGTGACTCACCGATTGGACGTGCAAGGGGTGATGCTCTTGGCCGGATATTACTCACCGGAGAAGGGTACATCGGAAAGAGCTTCAACTTGATAGGAAGAAGGTGCTAAGCACAATTTTTATTCAAATTCTCTCTACCTTTCCAATGAAGGCCGATACACTTAAATAAACTTAAAAATAAAAATAAAAATAAAATGAGAAAGAATTAAACTAAGCCCTTGGATTGGACGGACGTCTTGGATCGATCGGGAGGAGATCTTCTTTGACCAAAATTAGACCAATACGCTTCCCTTCAGCTGATGGTTCGAACCAATGAAGATATGCTCGGTTTAATTTGAAAAGTGACCATTGTGGACCAAGGTTTGACTAGGCTTCGGGCATCAATGGATTGGATGCGTGCCAATTTGAAATGGAGGGTCCTGATGCTCTTCTCTTCAGCTGGAAATTTGAACCAACATGGATATGCGCATCCCGGGTGTCTATGTCTTGGACACCGATAAATCCTCGTGTGTCAATCTCGAACCTTGTCCTTTCCTTGACCAAATAATTGGATTACTTAAAGATTTAAGTAAAACTTCCGATGAGATTTGGTCAAGGTCTCCTAGTTGACCGAAGGGAGAACATGGCTTGACCGTGGCTTGACCATGGTTCGGCTGCGACATTTCTTTGTGGGCCTCGTGCGTCTTCTTTTTTGGGCTGTTTCCTTTCCTTCTCCAAGATTATTTGCTATTAAAATAAATCAAAAGTAAATGTGACCAAAAATTGCCCCATGGTCGAACACTCAATCCGTGGTAAATGGATCAGACATTCTTCCATGTTAGTCACTTATTGAATTGGGCCGAACTCCTCGTATTTCGGCAAGGCCGACAATCGATCCTTGGCGAGTCGTCGGGTCATGGTCATGGGGGTGAGCGCCGGGGGTGTCGTTGTTGGTAGGCCCGAGCGTGTCTTGGATGGGTCTGCTGGACGCGTCATGGACGGTAGTGTCCGGACGCCAATTGAGCACCACCTTCGGTTTCTCACGATCAGCTTCAGTGGGTGTTCCCGAGGCTAAGTTCCCTGCAAAATGAGCAACTAGGTTAGTGAAATTCTCCATGCTCATCGGGGCTTGATCGGGTGTGTCCTCTGGTAGCACATCAGGCCATGGCACGGTGCGCGCGCTGAAGGGTGCGGTCATGGAAATGCGCTCGCACTAAAGGGTGTGGCCATGATGTGCAACCAGATAAGCACGCCAAGTTACTACCAAGGGCCGAGGGCCCTTTCTGGGTGGCCGAGAGAGTCAACCCGAACACATACAAAATTGAACTTACGGGCGAGTATGGAATCACGACCACCGTCAACGTCAAAGACTTGTCTCCTTATTTAGACACAGAAGATGACGAAGAAGAGATAGATTTGATAGCAAATCCTCTAGTACCCCAGGAGGATGATGTGCAACCGGAGCACTTTACGGACCTAGCCCCGATGAGCACGGGAGATTTTACTAACTTAGTTGCTTATTTTGCTGGAAACTTAGTCTCGGAAACACCTTCCAAACATGATCCGGAATGACCTAAAGTCTCGATCACATGGTGTCCGACCACTCCCGTCATCGACGTTCCTGACTGTGACCCACCCGGGGCTCCCGGCCATGACACGTCCGGGGCTCCCAGCCATGACACACCCATTGCCCATCCCCTCACGACCACGACCCGACGACCAGTGAAGATTCAGTCGTCAGCCTTGCCAAAGACCTCTAGGGCTTCGGCCCAATGGAATAGGTGACCGCATGGGAGAATGCTCGGTCCAAGTCTCATGGATCGAGTGCTCACCCATGGGCTAACTTTCGGTCACATTTAGGTTTATTTATTTTAGCCAGCAAATAACCATAGAGAAGGAAGAGAAAGCAGCCCAAAGAAGAGGACGCAGATCCCATAGGCGAAGGCCCATAAAGGACCGACACGGCCTACCCACGGTCAAGCAACGGCCCACCTTCAGTCAACTAAAAGACCTTGACAAAAATCCATCGGCCACTTTACTTAAATCTTTAAGTAATCTGGTTATTTGGTCAAGGAAAAGACAAGGATCAGATTTGCATGGACATATCTCTTGATGTCCGTAGAGAATCAACCAGGCGCGCGCGCAAGATCATTCACTTAACGACCGGTGAGCCACCACAGATTTTCATCCAAAGAATCCACGCTCCAACTACCAGAATCATCAGAAGATCATCTTGCAACAACTTTGCAAAACAACCGCGCAGATCCCACACTATCCGAGATTGGGTCAACCACCGGTTCGGCCTTTCAGAAAAGCCCACGCACACTTACGAGCCATTGACGGACAACCAAGGAACCAGACCTCGTGACACTTCATGCTTATCACCGAGAGCATTTAGAAGCCCCTGATCCAAATTGGCTCGAGCCAATCTTTCATGGTTTGAAGCTTATCCCACCTGGTGCAACCTCTCGGTCAACAACGGATCACCCTCGGTCAAGACTCAAATTCAACAGTGCATATCTTTAATGGACCAAGTCTAAAGTCAACCGAAGACCTTCCCGAAGCTAATCTTAGGCTTTCATGTAATCTAAGGGCTTACATTGTCTTTCCTCTCTTTTAAGTTTTTTTAGTATTTAAGTGTATCGACCTCACACATTATAGGTAGAGAGAATTTTAATAGAATTGTGCATTGCACCTTCTTCCCTTTGGTTGAAGCTCTTTCTGACATTCCTTCTATGGTGAGTCATATCCGACCGAGTGTGTCAACCCTCGAGAGTGTGATCGGTGAGTCATATCCGAACACTACTGAGGTCTACCAAGGCAAACCTTTGATTGCTCAAGTGTTCGACTTGTACAACCTCATCCTCCGTTACTAACCTTCCCGAACTCCAAAACCATTCCCCGAGCTATCACCTTCCTTCACTTGTCGATTCTCGGCCATCCTTCGATCATACGAGCCATTCCATTATTTCACCGAGCCATCTTCACTTTATTTTGACCATTCCCCATTATTTCCCATCAATTACGTTTCCGCAACCCAAATCTACAAATCGCCCAAACCATATTCCCGTTTGCCCCGCTTGCGCGCATTCTTCTAATCATGGTGCGCTAACCCCAAGGAAGGCACATCAGGCTTGATGTACATTCGAAGTACATCGCCGAACAAGACCCCATGACGGGACATGGGTTTACTAATTTGGTTGTTAATTTTGCAGGAAAGATACCTTCTGAGACTGATTGGGAGCAACCAAAGTGTGATCCTGGTTGGTGTTTGAGCACCCCCGACCACGACACGCCCAACACGCTAGGCCAGAACACACCCGGCCACGACACACCCGGCGCTCACCCCTTCGACCATGACCCGACGACCCACCAAGGATCGATCGTCGGCCTAGAGGGTTAGCATTGGTTCCTTTGGGAACCCATTTCTCTACTACCTTAACCTTTCCGACTCTTGAATTTAGAGGGCAGTTAAATGATTGATGTCCTATTCTATTACATCTATTGCATGCGTTTGGTTTAACAAAAAGGTGCTTGTAGGACTTCTTCTTCTTATGTGATTCATAGCCCAAACCAGCTTTGTCGAAAGTTACTCTTTGACTACCTAGTAGCATGTTCAAGTTTTTACTGTCATTTGTAAACTTGAGAACTATATTGTTTAAATCTAAGTTTTTCTCTTTTAGTTCTTTTACTTCATCATGCAACTTCTCATGAGATATGATGTGAATATTTTCATGTTCTTTGAGTAATTTAACATGCTCCTTTTTCAATTTCGTGTATTTAGTTTTAAGCATGCTAAAATCATCAAGTAGTGCATAAAAGTCGGATAGAAGATCATCCTCTTCTTCCTCAAAATTATGCTCTAAATCACTAAGAGAGAGATGTACCTCATCTTCCTTAGCCATGAAGCACATATTGGTGACTTCTTCAAGTTCGGAAGATGTTGAGTCGCTATCGGAGTCATCCCAAGAGGCTTTCATTGCTTTCTTCTTATAGGACTTGGGAGCTCTCTTGATCTTAGGACACTCCGACTTGTAGTGTCCCACCTTTCCACATTCAAAACAAGTGACTTCCTTGTTTTTGTCACCGGTTGCTTTGTCGCCTCTTGTTGCTCGAATTCCTTTCATTTTTCTTTTCTGAAGGAATTTGTTGAAGCGCCTTGTTATAAGGGCGATTTCTTCCTCTTCTTCCTCACTTTCGGTTTCTTCTTGTTTGCTTGAGGAAGCTTTAAGAGCTATATCCTTCTTCTTGTATATTTCCTTTTCTTTTAGTTCCTTCTTCTCATTGGCTTGCATAGTCAACTCATGGGTCATCAGAGATCCAATGAGTTCTTCAAGTTTCAGCACTTTGAGGTCCTTGGCTTCCTGAATTGCCGTCATCTTCGGTTGCCAAGCTGGAGGCAGAACACGAAGAACTTTTCGCACGCATTCCTCCTCTGTATATACCTTGCCAAGAACCTTTAGGCCATTGATCAAGTTTGTAAAACGAGTATACATACAACCAATAGACTCACTCCTATCCATGGTGAATAACTCATACTCATGGACTAGTAAATTGACTTTACTTTCTTTTACTTGATTAGTACCCTCGTGAGTAACTTCAAGTAATCGCCATATTTCTCTAGCATTTTCACAGCCTTGAATTCTATTAAATTCATTACTAGAGAGAGCACAATACAGCATGTTCATGGCTTTAGCGTTTAGACTAACATTTCTCAAATCTTGATCATTGTATTCAATTCTAGTCTTAGGTACCCTAACATCATTTTCCAATTTTGTAGGAATAAATGGGCCATCTTCTATAATGTTCCAAATGCCAAAGTCCATTGCTTGAATAAATATTCTCATTCTAGTTTTCCAATAGACATAATTATTTCCATCAAATAGGGGCGGCCTGGTTGTGGATTGACCTTCGATGTTAGTGCTATTCATGTTAAAGGCCATATGATTATCACAGTGATTATAGGTTAATCAATTCAATATTCCTGCTCTGATACCAATTGTAGGATCGAGATTAACCTAAGAGGGGGGGGGAATTAGATTAATAAAAATTTTCTCCGATGATTACACTTTAATCAAATTTGTGCGTACGGTTTACTCAATCTAAAACTCTAATGCGGAAAAGATAAATAACTTAATAGAGTTAGAGAGAGAGAGAGATTGACACCGGATTGTTAACGCGGTTCGGCCAACCTTGCCTACGTCCGCGCTCCAAGGTACCTCCTTGAAGATTCTTCCCGCTCAATCCTTTGAGCTCACTCCGATTGACTTACGGGTGTCAATCAAACCTTTACAGCGACTCTTCTTTAGGAGAGGCGTCACCCCTCTTACAAATTTCGCTCACAGAGTTTAATCGAAGATTTTTCGGTTACTAACCGACTCTCTCAATCAACAAATGAATATACAAGATATAAATACAAAGATTGAGAGAATGAAATGATTCTCTAAAATTTGGCAGCAATTCGGCTTTCTTTTTGCTCTTTGAAAAATCGTTGTTTCAATCCACAGCTCAGCAGCTATTTATAGATTTCGTTCTGCTCAGGCTGGATAAGTCGACTTATGTACGTGATCAGTCGACATAGATATAGCCGTTTAGACACATTCTGAAATAGCCGTTGGAGGTTATCTTCTTTTTCTGCTCTTGTTCGGTCGACATAGCTTTTGATCAGTCGACATAAGATTTAGTGATTTGTCGTTGAGAAGAACTTAAGTCGACATAGATATGGCCTCTGGACATTTATACAGTCGACATAATAATGCTGCAGTCGACATAAATATGGCCTCTGGACATGTATACAGTCGACATAATAATGCTGCAGTCGACATAAATATGGCCTCTGGACATTTATACAGTCGACATAATAATGCTGCAGTCGACATAAATATGGCCTCTGGACATTTATACAGTCGACATAATAATGCTGCAGTCGACATAAATATGGCCTCTGGACATTTATACAGTCGACATAATAATGCTGCAGTCGACATAAATATGGCCTCTGGACATTTATACAGTCGACATAATAATGCTGCAGTCGACATAAATATGGCCTCTGGACATTTATACAGTCGACATAATAATGCTGCAGTCGACATAAATATGGCCTCTGGACATTTATACAGTCGACATAATAATGCTGCAGTCGACATAAATATGGCCTCTGGACATTTATACAGTCGACATAATAATGCTGCAGTCGACATAAATATGGCCTCTGGACATTTATACAGTCGACATAATAATGCTGCAGTCGACATAAATATGGCCTCTGGACATTTATACAGTCGACATAATAATGCTGCAGTCGACATAAATATGGCCTCTGGAACTTGTAGAAATGTGGTCGACATTTTTGCTTCTTGTCTCGAACAACTTCGGTCGACATAATTGGAAAACGGTCGACACAAGTTTATCGTCTGCCAAAAGATTAGTCGACATAACTGGGAAACAGTCGACACAAGTTTATCGTCTGCCAAAAGATTAGTCGACATAACTGGGAAACAGTCGACACAAGTTTATCGTCTGCCAAAAGATTAGTCGACATAACTGGGAAACAGTCGACACAAGTTTATCGTCTGCCAAAAGATTAGTCGACATAACTGGGAAACAGTCGACACAAGTTTATCGTCTGCCAAAAGATTAGTCGACATAACTGGGAAACAGTCGACACAAGTTTATCGTCTGCCAAAAGATTAGTCGACATAACTGGGAAACAGTCGACACAAGTTTATCGTCTGCCAAAAGATTAGTCGACATAACTGGGAAACAGTCGACACAAGTTTATCCTCTGCCAGAGGATTAGTCGACATAACTAACGATAGGTCGACATAACCCGTATCAGACTTAATAATTTCTGCAAAACTCAACTGATTTGTTAGACACAAGAGGTACCCTTCGATGAGGGTATTTCATATACATTATTCAAATTAACTTCTCTTAACGGTTAATCAATTTTTGACTTCTCTTAACGGTTAATGAATTTTCCAATATATTAATGTTCATCAATCAAAAAAAAAGGTAACTTTAATCGAAGATAAAGCTAACAATCTCCCCCTTTTTGATGATGACAAACCATTATTGATTAACTATCAATTTGAAGGATAATTTGAACAAGTTTGCAAATCTCCCCCATAGTAAATGCATGCTCCCCCATACATATACATTCATGTCAAATTAATCCAATGCTAAGTAAGGATGGATACTTCTCCCCCTTAGTCATTATAAAAAAAAATGAATAGTTCATAGGAAGATGTTCTACAAACAAAAAACTAATGAAAGACATCGAACTGAGCGTCTATTCCAAAGGAGATCCAGGCATATCTAGAGCTGCAGTGGGAATAAGATGGGAATCGACGATGGAAGGAGAGGTAAGAACCTCAGTATCTACAGCGGATGGAACCACCACTGTATCGGGAGAGGACGTACGCTGAAGGGAAGGAGATCTGGTTGGATTGATAGATGGCTCAGCAACAGGAGCTGGAGAGGAGAGGACAGGAACTCTAGGAGGAGCTGGAGTCGGTTCGTCATAGTCTTCTTGTTCTTGTTCTTTTTCCTCTTCAAAATATTCATCCCATGCATCAATTTGCCTCCTAAGACCATCGACCTTTTTATGCAGAGCATTAACCGAAGTTGTGAGGCTCATAATTAGGCCATTAAGTGTATCTAAACGCCCCTCAATCAAGGAAGAGGAATGATGTTGTTTTCGAGGTCTCCTATCCTCGGGAGGAATATGAGCTTCATCAACCGTTAGGGGTGGAGAGCTTGGAGGAGTGAAATGTCGTCAAGGCAGATCTCTCTTGTGTTGCCATTCTCCAAGGTCATTTTTGGTTAAACCCGTCCGTGCAAGGGTCGAATCAGAGTATATATCATGTTTCTTGACTTTGACTAGATTAGTGGGAGAGGGATAAGCTACTCCTTGTTGAGCAAAAATCTCCATTAGCAAGGTATTGAATGGTAATGATTTGGACGCTTTATCCAGCACATCCATCATACGTCTCATAATGATAAATCCTACATTGAAGTGACGTCGGGTAAAGAACATATATAGAACATATAGCTCCATATGGCTAATGTGATCTTTAGACCCGTCCTTAGGCAAAAGATTGTATGAAATGATATGATGAACCAAACGAGCCGTTATGTTGAGGTCACTTGCTTTGGGTTTGTACGGCAGGTTGTTTGGATCCTTAGCAACCAATCTAAGAAAATCCATATAATCCGAGCATCGAACTAGAGCGGGTTCCTTCCCTTGCTCGTAGTATCGATCCGTAAACTCATTCACCTCACACCCCAGTAATGAGTTTAATGAAGAATTTGTAATCTTAATTGGTTTACCATAGACAAAACTCTTGAGAGAGAGCGAGTGAGGAAATGATTGTAAATTTGCATAGAAAAGCCGTATAGCTTCCTCATGATATGAATTCCTTAGTCCAAATAAAGTTTTTAATCCTAGATATTCACAATACTCACTGATATCTATGCCCGTAATCCTATCGGGTAGAAATACTCTACTTAATATAAGAGGTTTTCCATGTAGAATCTGAGAATACTTATCTTGAGCATCTGAGTTTCAGAAGAGATGCTTGTCCACTGTCGGAGCTAGAGGAATCAACGTTTCACCGGTTGATTTTGACTTTACGGTACGCTTCCTCTTGATAGGGAGTTTGGAAGTGGATGCCATGTATATCAAAGGAGGGATAAATGATCAGGTGGAGGAGTAATCTGAAGGAGATTGGAATAGTAGGAGAAGAGCTTGGAATCGCCGAAGGAGGAATTTCGCGCAAGAAGTTTGAGAGAAAGGAGGTTAGGGCGCGACGGGGTTCTTTTAAAAATTGGAAGTTGACACTCATCAGTCGACATATCTATAGTTATGTCGACTGCTCTATTATCCGAGACGATTTAGTGGTCGACATACTTCCCATTATGTCGACTGATTCCTTAACAGAGGCGATCATCCAGTCGACATAGCAATACTTGTGTCGACTGTGTCCTTACCAGGTATGATGGTCCGGTCGACATATTTCCCATTATGTCGACTGATCGCAGCAGTCATGAGATAATGCATCTAAGCATCATTAAATCGAATCAACCCTAGACGAATTCTAATTCCACAAAAGGTCTTCTCATCTAAAGGTTTGGTGAAAATGTCTGCTAATTGATCACTAGAGTTAACAAATTCCAAGATAATATCTCCTCTTTGCACATGATCTTTTATAAAGTGATACCTAATTTCAATGTGCTTTGTTCTAGAGTGAAGAATAGGATTCTTAGAGATATTTATAGCACTTGTATTGTCACATCTGATTGGAATCTTAGTGAATGTGAGATTGTAGTCCTCTTAAGTTTGCTTCATCCAGAGCATTTGAGCACAGCAACTACCAGCGGCAATATATTCGCTTTCGGCGGTTGAAAGGGCTACTGAGTTTTGTTTCTTTGAGAACCATGAAACTAAAGATTCTTCAAGAAAGTGACACGTATCAGAGGTGCTTTTTCTATCAACTAAACTACCCGCGTAGTCCGCATCCGAGTATCCTAATAAGTCAAAAGAGACACCTTTAGGATACCACAAACCTAAGTCAATGGAGCCACTTAAGTACTTAAATATCCGTTTAACGGCATTTAAGTGAGATTCTTTAGGAGCGGCTTGAAATCTAGCGCATAGACATACACTAAATAGAATGTCGGGTCGGCTAGCGGTTAAGTAGAGAAGGGATCCAATCATTCCACGATACTTCTTAATGTCAACTTCTCTACCATTTTCATCCTTATCTAGTTTAGTAGAGGTACTCATAGGAGTTCTAGAGGATTTGCAGGAGTTCATGCCAAATCTCTTGAGTAATTCCTTGACATATTTCTCTTGGCAAATAAATGTACCTTCTACAGATTGCTTAATTTGGAGTCCTAAGAAGAATTTAAGCTCACCCATCATACTCATTTCAAATTCATCTTGCATGAGGGTAGCAAAACTATCACAGAGATTTTTGTTGGAAGCTCCAAATATAATGTCATCTACATAGATTTGAATGATTAACAAATCATCACCAAAATGTTTGGTGAAGAGAGTTGAGTCTATTTTGCCCATTTTGAATTCTCTATCCAAGAGAAAATTCTTTAACCTTTCGTACCAAGCACGCGGAGCTTGTTTAAGACCATAGAGTGCTTTGTGAAGTTTGTAGACATGATCTAGCTTATCAAAGATTTCAAAACCCAATGGTTGTTCTACATACACTTCTTCCATTATATTCCCATTTAAGAAAGCACTCTTAACGTCCATTTGAAAAAGAGTGAAGTCTTTATGACAAGAATATGCGAGAAGCATCCGGATTGATTCCATTCGAGCTACTGGAGCAAAAGTTTCTTCAAAATCTATACCTTCTTCTTGGTTGTAACCTTTTGCAACTAGTCTTGCCTTGTTCCTAATGACTACACCATTTTCATCTTGTTTATTCTTGAATACCCATTTAGTTCCAATAATGGTGCGGTTCTTAGGTCTAGGAACCAACTCCCATACTTGACTTCTCTCAAATTGATTTAACTCTTCATGCATGGCCATAATCCAATTTTCATCAACAATGGCCTCATCGAACTTTTTCGGCTCAATTTGAGAGATAAATGCTACATTTCCACAAAAATTTCTAAGGGAGGCTCTAGTTTTGACTCCTAAGTTAGGGTCACCTACAATATTTTCCTTATGATGACTTCTTACATATTTCCATTCCTTAGGAAGATTCCTTACGTTGTCATCTTGTGGATCTAAAGCGGTAGAGCTAGAGGGTTGATCCAAAGGAAAGATTTCTAAGGAAGCTTTATCGCTATCCTTAAGAGATAAAGAGTCCATAGCATTTTCCAAAACATCATCTTCACCTATGATCGTAATTGGTTTAGGGGATTCATCGAAAGACACGTTCATAGACTCTTCGACCACTAAGGTTCTCCTATTATAGACTCTATAGGCTTTGCTAGATGAGGAGTATCCTAGAAAGATTCCTAGGTCCGTTTTGGAGTCAAACTTTCCTAGGTTGTCCTTGGTGTTAAGAATAAAACATTTGCATCCGAAGGCTCTAAAGTATTTAACACTTGGTGTTTTTCCGGACCACAGCTCATACGGAGTCTTTTCTAAGATTGGGCGAATAGATACTCTATTGAGAACATAACATGCCGTAGCAACGGCCTCAGCCCAAAAATACTTAGGAAGAGCATATTCATTTAGCATAGTTCTTGCAAGTTCTTGCAGAGATCTATTTTTCCTTTCAACAACACCATTTTGTTGAGGAGTTCTAGGGGATGAAAAGTTATGATCTATTCCATGTTTATCACAAAAGAGTTCAAATTTTTCATTTTCGAACTCTCCCCCATGGTCACTACGAATAGCCACAATAGAAAGCTCCTTTTCATTTTGAATTTTCTTTCTAAAGGAGGAAAATATATCAAAGGTTTCATCCTTTGATCTTATGAAGAAAACCCAAGAAAATCTAGAATAGTCATCAACGATGACAAACGCATAATACTTCCCTCCTAGACTAGCTACCTTGGAAGGACCGAAGAGATCCATATGAAGAAGTTGAAGAGGTTTGGTGGTTGATACAAATGACTTTGAAGCAAACGAAGACTTTGTTTGTTTCCCCATTTGACATGCCTCACATACTTTATCCTTCTCAAAGGATATCTTTGGAAGGCCCCTAACAAGATTCTTCCTAGAAATCTTAGCTAAGGTACTCATACTTACATGTCCTAGCCTCTTATGCCAAGACCAACTATCACAAGAAGAGTTTGCGGAAAAACATTTTTCATCAACACATAAGACAGCATTCAAGTCGATAGTATAAACGTTTTCGTTTCTATATCCAATGAATAGCGTTTTTCCATTTGACATATCATCAATAAAGCAAGAGTTAGATTCAAAAATAACTCTATATCCTTTATCGCATAATTGACTGACACTTAGAAGGTTATGTTCTAAGCCATCAACTAAAAGAGCATTCTCAATAATAGGGGAGGAAGATTTACCAATGTTTCCAATGCCAATTATTTTCCCTTTTTGATTTCCGCCGAAAGAGACGTTTCCTTTCTTATGCTTGATTGATGCAAATTTTGAAGGATCTCCCGTCATATGCCTCGAACATCCACTATCGAGGAACCAAAGATCTTTCAAGGGACTTCCTTCCACCTACACAACACATCAAACCATCTTCTTAGGTACCCAAACCATTTTGGGTCCTAGAGGGTTAGCATTGGTTCCTTTGGGAACCCATTTCTCTACTACCTTAACCTTTCCGACTCTTGAATTTAGAGGGCAGTTAAATGATTGATGTCCTATTCTATTACACCTATTGCATGCGTTTGGTTTAACAAAAAGGTTCTTGTATGACTTCTTCTTCTTATGTGATTCATAGCCCAAACCAGCTTTGTCGAAAGTTACTCTTTGACTACCTAGTAGCATGTTCAAGTTTTTACTGCCATTTGTAAACTTGAGAACTATATTGTTTAAATCTAAGTTTTTCTCTTTTAGTTCTTTTACTTCATCATGCAACTTCTCATGAGATATGATGTGAATATTTTCATGTTCTTTGAGTAATTTAACATGCTCCTTTTTCAATTTCGTGTATTTAGTTTTAAGCATGCTAAAATCATCAAGTAGTGCATAAAAGTCGGATAGAAGATCATCCTCTTCTTCCTCAAAATTACGCTCTAAATCACTAAGAGAGAGATGTACCTCATCTTCCTTAGCCATGAAGCACATATTGGCGACTTCTTCAAGTTCGGAAGATGCTGAGTCGCTATCGGAGTCATCCCAAGAGGCTTTCATTGCTTTCTTCTTATAGGACTTGGGAGCTCTCTTGATCTTAGGACACTCCGACTTGTAGTGTCCCACCTTTCCACATTCAAAACAAGTGACTTCCTTGTTTTTGTCACCGGTTGCTTTGTCGCCTCTTGTTGCTCGAATTCCTTTCATTTTTCTTTTCTGAAGAAATTTGTTGAAGCGCCTTGTTATAAGGGCGATTTCTTCCTCTTCTTCCTCACTTTCGGTTTCTTCTTGTTTGCTTGAGGAAGCTTTAAGAGCTATATCCTTCTTCTTGTATATTTCCTTTTCTTTTAGTTCCTTCTTCTCATTGGCTTGCATAGTCAACTCATGGGTCATCAGAGATCCAATGAGTTCTTCAAGTTTCAGCACTTTGAGGTCCTTGGCTTCCTGAATTGCCGTCATCTTCGGTTGCCAAGCTGGAGGCAGAACACGAAGAACTTTTCGCACGCATTCCTCCTCTGTATATACCTTGCCAAGAACCTTTAGGCCATTGATCAAGTTTGTAAAACGAGTATACATACAACCAATAGACTCACTCCTATCCATGGTGAATAACTCATACTCATGGACTAGTAAATTGACTTTACTTTCTTTTACTTGATTAGTACCCTCGTGAGTAACTTCAAGTAATCGCCATATTTCTCTAGCATTTTCACAGCCTTGAATTCTATTAAATTCATTACTAGAGAGAGCACAATACAGCATGTTCATGGCTTTAGCGTTTAGACTAACATTTCTCAAATCTTGATCATTGTATTCAATTCTAGTCTTAGGCACCCTAACATCATTTTCCAATTTTGTAGGAATAAATGGGCCATCTTCTATAATGTTCCAAATGCCAAAGTCCATTGCTTGAATAAATATTCTCATTCTAGTTTTCCAATAGACATAATTATTTCCATCAAATAGGGGCGGCCTGGTTGTGGATTGACCTTCGATGTTAGTGCTATTCATGTTAAAGGCCATATGATTATCACAGTGATTATAGGTTAATCAATTCAATATTCCTGCTCTGATACCAATTGTAGGATCGAGATTAACCTAAGGGGGGGGGTGAATTAGATTAATAAAAATTTTCTCCGATGATTACACTTTAATCAAATTTGTGCGTATGGTTTACTCAATCTAAAACTCTAATGCGGAAAAGATAAATAACTTAATAGAGTTAGAGAGAGAGAGAGATTGACACCGGATTGTTAACGCGGTTCGGCCAACCTTGCCTACGTCCGCGCTCCAAGGTACCTCCTTGAAGATTCTTCCCGCTCAATCCTTTGAGCTCACTCCGATTGACTTACGGGTGTCAATCAAACCTTTACAGCGACTCTTCTTTAGGAGAGGCGTCACCCCTCTTACAAATTTCGCTCACAGAGTTTAATCGAAGATTTTTCGGTTACTAACCGACTCTCTCAATCAACAAATGAATATACAAGATATAAATACAAAGATTGAGAGAATGAAATGATTCTCTAAAATTTGGCAGCAATTCGACTTTCTTTTTGCTCTTTTTAAATCGTTGTTTCAATCCACAGCTCAGCAGCTATTTATAGATTTTGTTCTGCTCAGGCTGGATAAGTCGACTTATGTACGGGATCAGTCGACATAGATATAGCCGTTTAGACACATTCTGAAATAGCCGTTGGAGGTTATCTTCTTTTTCTGCTCTTGTTCAGTCGACATAGCTTTTGATCGGTCGACATAAGATTTAGTGATTTGTTGTTGAGAAGAACTTAAGTCGACATAGATATGGCTTCTGGACATTTATACAGTCGACATAATAATGCTGCAGTCGACATAAAGATGGCCTCTGCACATGTATACAGTCGACATAATAATGCTGCAGTAGACATAACGTTTGCCTCTGGATATGTATACAGTCGACACAATAGCTTTGCAGTCGACATAATGTTGGCCTCTGGAACTGTATACAATCGATACAATAGCTTTGCAGTCGACATAATGTTGGCCTCTGGAACTTGTAGAAATGTGGTCGACATTTTTGCTTATTGTCTTGAATATCTTCGGTCGACATAATTGGGAAACGATCGACACAAGTTTATCGTCTGCCAAAAGATTAGTCGACATAACTGGGAAACAGTCGACACAAGTTTATCGTCTGCCAAAAGATTAGTCGACATAACTGGAAAACAGTCGACACAAGTTTATCCTCTGCCAGAGGATTAGTCGACTAATGATAGGTCGACATAACCCGTATCAGACTTAATAATTTCAGCAACACTCAACTGATTTGTTAGACACAAGAGGTACCCTTCGATGAGGGTATTTCATATACATTATTCAAATTAACTTCTCTTAACGGTTAATCAATTTTTGACTTCTCTTAATGGTTAATCAATTTTCCAATATATTAATGTTCATCAATCAAAAACAAAGGTAACTTTAATTGAAGATAAAGCTAACACGACCATGGACAAACATTCGGTCACATTTACTTTTGGTTTATTTATTTTGTCACCAAATAAATCTTGGGAAAAGGAAGGAAAACAGCCCAAAGAAAAGGACGCACGAAAGCCCACAAAGGAATGCCACAGCCAAACCATGGTCAAGCCACTGTCAAGCCACGGTCTCCCTTTGGTCAACTAAGAGACCTTGACCAAATTCCATTGGACATTTTACTTAAATCCTTAAGTAATTTGATTATTTGGTCAAGGAAAAGACAAGGCTTGAGATGGACACGCGAGAATTTTTGGTGGCCGAGACATAGACACCTGGGATGCGCTCCTTGAGACACCAACGGACCAACGAGGTTTTGCGTCAGAAATGCCTGTGCCCTTGTTCATTTTCGGACAGCCTAGGAGTATCTGAAGTCACAATTTCAAAATGGCACGCCCACGCGCACACGTTAACCACTCTTGGAGCCACCGACGGATCATGCGGGGATCTTCATTCAAAAAGAGACCAGGTTCAAGCTGCCCAGATCACGGGAGGAACGTCTGACAACTACTTTTCGAAATGGCCCACGCGGATCCCTTGATGTCGGAGATAAGGTCAATGACGGGTCGCCATTTTGAATCAGCCGCGCACACCTCCGAGCCATCGGTAGAAAACTGAAAGATCTGCGTCCAGGTTCAGCCTTAATCTCTTCATTCATTCAGGCTAGGTTCATCCGAGAGCCTAAATTCAAAATGACCCATGCAGATCCTGTGATGTCCGAGATACAGTCAACCCCGATCAGCCGCGAGCGCAACTCCTTGGTCAACCGAAAGTCATCTCCAGTCAACCACGGTCTCAATTCAAAATCAGCCGCGCATATCATTTTGGTTCAGATTTCCAGCTGAAGAGAAGAGCATCTGAACCCTCCATTTCAAAATGGCACGCATCAAATCCCGTGATGCCCGGAGCTCGATCAACTGCGCGTGCACCCCTTGGTCAACCGAGAGTCCTCTCTGGTCAACCACGGTCTCTGTTCAAATTCAGCCGTGCATCTCATTTTGGTTCAGATTTCCAGCTGAAGAGAAGAGCATCTAGACCCTCCATTTCAAAATGGCACGCACAAAATCCCAAAATGCCTGGAGCTCAGTCTTCCCCGGTGAACCATAGTCTCGATTCAAATTTGGCCGAGCATATCCATAATGGTTCTAATTTACAGCTGAAGATAAAGGCATCGGGACCTTCCATTGGCTCGAACATATCTTCATTGGCTCTAACCATCAGCTGAGGGGAAGCATATTTGTAACAACCCTCATTTTTATTTTAGAATTTGTGACTTTAAGACGAAAGCGATTAAGACTTTTTTATGAATGATGCTTAAATGTTAGAGTGTTAAGGTACTTTGGATGTTAGTGAATTAGTAGGTTGAAGGTAGCGAAGAAAATAAGGATTTAGGAGGGGTTGACACAATTGTGTACTTTATGTCGACCCCAAGATTTATGAGGGGTCGACACAATTGTGTACTTTATGTCGACCCCAGGATTTATGAGGGGTCTACACAATTGTGTACTTTAGGTCGACCCGAGGATTTAAGAGGGGTCGACACAAATCGCTCTCGGGAAATCCTTTCGGTCGACACAACGGATGAACGGTCGACAAAAATGACTTACGAGAATAGATTGGGTCGACACAATTAGAAGAGCGGTCGACACATTCATACATGCCGTTGAAAAGTCAGCCAAAACGTGTAGAAATCCGATCGGTGGACGTAAAGGAAATGTTGATTTTGTTTAATTAAGGACGTAAGATAGGCATGGTTTGCCATTTCCCTACCAGCATGGTTCCTTCCCCCTATTTTCTACCCTAAGCTCTCACGTCTTGATAAGGGAGAGGGAGATTGAGAAAGAAAAGAAGTGAGAGATTGAGAAAAGAAAAGAAGTTCCGTGAGAGAAAAGAGTGAGAAAGTGGAGGGAAGTGGAAAACTCTGAAGTTTTCGTGGAAGTTGAAGTTCAAGGTAATATTTTATATCCTCTTAAGGTTTTCTAAGTTCAATAATGATAATATGATGATATTGGTTGGATTGGTGGATAAAAACGAGTGCTTTCATGCTAAGAGATAAGAAAAGAGTTAAGTATGAACAAAGTTAGAGTTTTTGAGATTCGGTCAGATTTTAGCACGAATTTGAGTTTATATCCTTCATAAGAGTTAAAGTATACTCTTAGAGTAATTTATAGCCATTAGACTCACTCGATTCAGAGCTATGTAGAAAACGTTATGGACGTTGCAAGTCAGTATACGGAAACTGGGAAGGGTTTGGGTCGACCCTTTGTAGTTTGGGTCGACCGAAAAGAAAACACAGTCTCTGTTTTGTCAACATGTGTCGACCCATCATAGTTTATCTCTACCCAATCACTGTTCAAATAGTGAATTCCCTCTGTTTTGTCAACATAAGTCAACATGCTTTAGTTTTCTGAATTTGGTGTCTTTTAAGAAGTTATAGTAGACTCCTTAAGGAACAATTTGACACCTTAAGTATCAGGAATAGATCAATATAGAGGAAGTTATGAATTTTGGAAGTTATAGTGAAAATAGTTACTCATGGTATAAAACTTATTCAAATGGTTTGGCAATATAGGTTCTCAAGCCTCTAGTGTGCATTGCCAAGTTGAAACCAAAGACATCAGAAATCAAGGTAAGTATGTGTTGCATGCGTTTGGCCTATTAGAGGTCTACATTGCAAAGGTTATGTATTTTTATGATTTTTGATTGATGATAAACTGGTTGGGGTGTAATGCACAATACACCGACCTCAAGTCATTTGAGGATTGTTTGTGTGCCTTATAATGATTGATTGAAGGATTTCTGTGGAAATTTTTATGGATATGTTTATATGACTTTTATTTGGATTAGTTTAGATTTTCATGAATTAAGGATAGGATTGTATGTGACATGCTATGGATATCATGCATCATTTTTTCTACGAATGACAACGAAAATGAATTTCCATGCATGAAAACTACAAATTTTAATAAGTCAATCGTAGGGGGATTGCAGATTGAGTATTATGAAAACTACATTCCTCCCCGCAATATCTCTATTGATTCGATGAAGACATCTACGATACAGGAGAGTAAAGACGCCCTCGGCAATGGCTATGGGTCCATGTTACCATGAGCCCAATGGGGATTGACAGTAGGTTGTTATATCTTCTAATGATATAAGTTATGTAAAGGAGAATAAAGACGCCATCGGCAATGGCTATGGGTCCATGTTACCGTGAGCCCAATGGGGATCGACTGTAGGTTGTTATATCTCCTAATGACACACGTTATGTAAACCCTAAGATCATGTTTTGTGGATGGTCGTCATATGGGGGGCGGATCCGCACCACAAAAATGAAATAAGCTGCATTGTTTTAAATGATATCATTCATTACATAATGCATGTTTTATTTGCACTACTTACTGAGCTTTAAGCTCATTAGTTAGACTCTGCAATGTAGGTGATGACTTGAATATTGAAGAAATATCACCTAAGGATTTAATATGAAGGAGGAGGAGAGTGTCTTCCGTGGAGCCTTGCAGTTGTTAAGCGAGATTTTGACTGGTGGAGTAAGCTCACTAAAAGACACATGTTTTGAAGAGAACTTGTAAAAAGTTATTTTGAATTACAAATATGTAGTGTTTGTAAAGTTTTATATTTTGAGAATATGACCTATGTTTAACTACTTTTAAGTGTGATTTGAAATGTTAGCTTCCACTATGTATGTACAAATTTATATGTATAAATTTGATAAAAGAATTTTCAACGAAGAGCTTTTAAAGGTTATAAAAAAAATGGGATGTTACAGTTGGTATCAGAGCGCACCGGGTTTTAAAATCGTTTCTGTAGACTGCTTAACAAAATGAACCAAGTGTTGAAGGTTTGGATCACCTCTGCTCAACCATTCTTCACAGCCAGTTAACTACTCGAACCCAAGCTGAGGAACAGATGAGAAATATTTATCAGTCGGTATCACAGAGACCACAAAAAAGGGGCAAATCAAGATGAATTGGAAATGAATGGAGAAGAGCAAAGAAATGGACGAAACAAGAATGGTGGATGGCTGAGCTGTGAGAGATTTAGGAAAAATGAATCCTCCATCATTTAATGGAGAGTCCACAGACCTTGTGTTGGCTGAAGAGTGGATTCGTTCTTTGGAAAAGATATTTCAGTATGTTAAGATTGAGTACGGAGAAAAAGTTAATTGTGCAACCTTCTTGCTGACTATGGATGCAAGGAATTGGTGGGATACTGTTGAGGTGTATTTAGTCCTAAGAATAAGCATGAAGATTATCTTTACTCTAGACTAGGCAGAACAACAAATCATGCTCATGAATATGCTCAAGGGAGCTTAAATAAAATGACTCACTTGCATACCAAAATGAGTTATGGTCTTGAACATAGCAAGGATGAGTATACGAGGATTGAGTATCTGGGTCAAGTAGCTTCTGAAAAACTAACTTTTGTGAAAACTCAGGTAGAAAAGGAGCACTTGGTGTTTGATCCAAGTGAAGCGTTACATCATAGGGTGACTGGATCTGATTATAATAGAGACATAAGAAACTCAAATGGAACAGCCCGTGGTGATGTCAGGTACGCTTCCAGTTAATAATGAAGCATATACTTATACATTACTTGACTCTAGTGTCACCCACTAGTTGGTAATCTATTCTCAATCTCTAGGTATGAGAAAAAATATCTTGCAAAAGACAGAAAGTAATTAAAATATGCCTAGAGTATCAAGTAAGAGGAGTCTCGTAAATCTAGAAGATTGAATGTAAGGGTTTTGAGAAGGACTAGTTAAGGAGGTAAGAGACAAATATATCTAGAAGACGTTTTGAAGTTTATCGAAAAATTTGCCCCACACCTAGGTGAGTAAAGAAAAACTTAAAGTGTACTAGTATATTCAAGGTCTAAAGTTGGAAATTTATAGAGGAGTTAAAGTAGCTGGTACCAAGAACATTAATCATGCTAATGTGGTGACCAAGAATCTTGGAAATTTAGATGTAGTTTATGAGGTATAACTCTCTATGAGAAATTCTTTGAACCGATAGTACCTCAATCAAGTAAATAATGACAACCGCTGAGAAGAACGAAAAGGATCAAGTGAGAATAAACTCAAAGGAGGTAAAACAAAAGGTAAGTTTAAGGTTCTTCTCAAGCCAAGTTATGCCAAAGACTTAAAGGAGGCATTTTGGAAAATGTGCTATCAACACATGATGATGTATTAAATGCAAAGAGAATAGTACATCTAGTGGGAAACTATCCCAAAATGAAAAAGCAACAACGAGGAACAAATTCAAGGACGGGGAAATTAAGTAAGCTAACGATAAGGGATAAGTGTATGTCATCAGAGAATGATAACTTGTTCGATCATAATGGACGATATTTCAAGATGACATTCATGAAGAATATAAACATTATGAATTTTTTGAAGATATCTGTTAGAGTAACAAATGCACCAGTAGTTTTATGGACGTAACAAGTTGAATATTTTAAACATTTTGGACAAATATGTAGAGATACACATCTAAAAGATAGTAAGATTAGTTGAAATCTCAATCTCCATTGTTTTGGAAAGACCATGAGAAGAGTTTAGAAATATGAACAGCGGTTCATTCCCGAACTGGTAGACAAATCAAAAGGGTAACCCAAATTTAGAAGACACGGTGAGTGTTAAAGTTTCAAAGTGTCATAGAGCAAGTCGTTGCCCTTAGCAAAGTTTACTTTTACTGATTACTACTAAGCTACAATTAGGACAACCTTTATTAGGAGAAGTATGATGAGAAGTGTAAATTATACCATATTAGATAAAACTAGAGAAATGAATTATATGATCCAAATATGTTATAACAACTCAGGGATCAATATGCATGATTAGGAAAAGGTTTTGAGTGTCACAAGACCAACATGAGGGCTATGCTAGCTTAGACAGGACTCAATTTTGGTTGAGAAAACATGGAATCCCATAGGACCTGTCTCAATTATAACTGAGATTGAAAAAGCAGCATACAAATTAGGAATTTCCATAAACTATGCAAGGATTATACAAGGTAGTTCTCATATTGATGTCAAGAAAGTTCATGTGGATCCCAATTAAGTGGTTGAACTAAATAACATTATGATTATGCCAACCTTAAAATAAGAAAAGAGTGTGGTAAGGATGTAAAGATTCTAAATTTAATGATCGACGAACTAAGAAGAGAGAAAATTCCTCTGATCTAAGTGCTATAAAAGAGCCACTAGACAAAAGAAACTACTTAGGAATGCCAAGGAGATACGAAAAGGGGCTATCCTGAGTGGTTTAACCTACAATTTTGAAGATATGTTGCACGCGTGTATTATGGATTTTCAGAAATCATGGAGCATGTTGTTACCCTAGTAGAATTTTGGTATAACAACAGTTACCAATCGACTATCAGTATGGCTCCATTTGAAGCATTGTATGGAAGAAAGTGTAGGTCTCCATTATTTTGTGATGATGTTGGAGAAAGTAAAATCTATGGACCTGAAATGATACAACAAACAGTGGAACATGTGAAAACCATATGACAAAGAATGAAAGTTTCTCAAGATCGTTAGAAAATCTATGCAGATAGGCAGCAACGAGCACTAGAATTTAAAGAGGAAGATAAAGTGTTTTTGAAGGTTTCACCATTCAAGGGTATGATGAGGTTTGGCTAGAAGGGAAAGTTAGCACCAAGATTCATTGGTACATTTAACATTTTGAAGGAAATGGAAAACATGGCCTTGTTGCAATTACAAGAAAACTTGACAGGAGTTCACAATGTGTTTCATGTGTCAATGATTAAGGAAATGCATTCATAATCCACCCCAAGTGGTGAAAGCAGAATAGATAGAAATAGAGCCAAATATGAGTTATGAAGAGCAACCAATAAGAATACTGGATACAAAGATGAAGGAATTGCGGAACAAGCAAATTCCATTAGTGAAAGTTCTATGACAAAATCATAACGTGGAAGAAGCCACCTGGAAAAAGGAACAAGAAATGAAGGAAAAGTATCCAGAGATGCTTGAGGTCTAAATTTTGAGGACAAAATTTTTGTTAAGGAGGGTAGAATGTAACAACCCTCATTTTTATTTTAGAATTTGTGACTTTAAGATGACAGTGTTAAGACTTTTTTACGAATGATGCTTAAATGTTAGAGTGTTAAGGTACTTTGGATGTTAGTGAATTAGTAGGTCGAAGGTAGCGAAGAAAATAAGGATTTAGGAGGGGTCGACACAATTGTGTACTTTATGTCGACCCCGGGATTTATGAGGGGTGGACACAATTGTGTACTTTATGTCGACCCCATGATTTATGAGGGGTCGACACAATTGTGTACTTTATGTCGACCCCAGGATTTATGAGGGGTCGAAACAATTGTGTACTTTATGTCAACCCCAAGATTTAAGAGGGGTCAAAACAATTATGTACTTTCAGTTGTTGTCGATGGCTCAGAGGTGGTTCCATGAACGGCTGCACGCAGGGCTTTCAAAATGCAGCCGGCTGAACGTCTCTCCGGACATCAAGGGATATGTCCGTGCCATTTTGAAAATGTGACTTTAGGCTCTCCTAGGTAGTCCAAAAGAAGGTATGGACATGGGTAATTCTGATGTAAAGCCTCAGTTGGCCGTTGATGTTTTGAACCGTGCACCGCAGGTGTGCATGCCTCGGACACCGATAAATCCTTGTGTGCTAATTGAAACCTTGTCCTTTCCTTGACCAAATAATCGGATTACTTAAAGATTTAAGTAAAGTGGCCGATGGGATTTGGTCAAGGTCTCCTAGTTGACCGAGGGTGGACTGTGGCTTGATCGTGGCTTGACCGTGGCTTGACCATGGCTTGACCATAGCTTGACCGTGGCTTGACCATGGCTTGACCATGGTTCGGCCGCGGTGGTCCTTTGTGAACCTTTGTGCGTTCTTCTTCTTTGGGCTACTTTCTCTTCCTTCTCCAATGTTTATTGGCTGGTTAAATAAAAATATGGCCAGGGCTCGGCATTAGGGGGCGAGGACTCGGTCTTCATGGGAGAAACGTGGGATCCGAGAGGATTGGATCGGGCATTCTCCCACGTTCTACCACGTCGACGGCCGTTTGTCCGTTGGTCATCGGTAGGTGGTCGGGGTGTTGGTCGTTGGGCATGTCAAGGCCGGGAATGGTCGAACTCCATGTGATCGAGACCTTGGGTCGTTCCTGATCATGTTCGGAAGGAATTTCCGTCACTATGTTTCCTGCAAAATGAGCAACTAAGTTAGTAAAATCTTTTGTGCTAATCGGGGCTAGGTCCGTGGTGTGCTCTCGTTGCACATCATGTCCTATGTCTCATGGAGCCTTTCAGCCGGTGTCTTATTTGGATACGCGGCGAATGTCAAAGCTGGTTGTTGCACCCCGCCAGGAAAATTCGATGCTTCAGTTCTTGCTATTGCTTTTGATTGTCTTTTGCAATGTGCATGTGTTTGTTGGTCGTTGCCTCGGATGTAGAAAATGAACGCATTAGTTGTCGGCCTCTTTGATCGGAGAGTGTCGAGAGCTTGACCCAAGTTGGCACTAAGAACGACTGCGATTGCTTTCCTTGCGCGTTGACGCAGACCTAGTATGTTGCTCTGATGATTCATGATAACTTGACAGATCGCACTGCCGAGGCTGGTTAAATAAAAATGTGGCCAGGGCTCAGCATTAGGGGGCCGAGGACTCGGTCTTCATGGGAGAAACATGGGATCCGAGAGGATTGGATAGGGTGTTCTCCCACGTTCTGCCATGTCGATGGCCGTTGGTCATCGGTAGGTGGTTGGGGTGTTGGTCGTTGGGTGTGTCAGGGCAGGGAATGGTCGAACTCCATATGATCGAGACCTTGGGTCGTTCTCGATCATGTTCGGAAGGAATTTCCGTCACTATGTTTCCTACAAAATGAGCAACTACGTTAGTAAAATCTTCTGTGCTAATCGGGGCTAGGTCCATGATGTGCTCCCATTGCACATCATGTCCTATGTCTCGTGGAGCCTTTCAGTCGGTGTCTTATTTGGATACGCAGAGAATGTCAAAGCTGGCTGTTGCACCCCGCCAGGAAAATTCGATGCTTCAGTTCTTGCTGTTGCTTTTGATTGTCTTTTGCAATGTGCATGTTTTTGTTGGTTGTTGCCTCGGATGTAGAAAATGAACGCATTAGTTGTCGGCCTCTTCGATCGGAGAGTGTCGAGAGCTTGACCCAAGTTGGCACTAAGAACGACTGCGATTGCTTTCCTTGCGTGTTGACGCAGACCTAGTATGTTGCTATGATGATTCATGATAACTTGACGGATCGCACGGCCTTTGAGCTTGACCCAAGTGGCCTACTATGGTGGTGACGGGTGACGGAGAATTAGGGTTCGATTCTGGAGAGGGAGCCTGAGAAATGGCTACCACATTCAAGGAAGGCAGCAGGCGTGCAAATTACCCAATCTTGACACGGGGAGGTAGTGACAATAAATAACAATACCGGGCTCATCGAGTCTGGTAATTGGAATGAGTACAATCTAAATCTCTTAACGAGGATCCATTGGAGGGCAAGTCTGGTGCTAGCAGCCACGGTAATTCCATCTCCAATAGCGTATATTTAAGTTGTTGCAGTTAAAAAGCTCATAGTTGGATCTCGAGATATGTCTGTCGGTCCGCCTTATGGTGTGCACCGTCAGTCACGTTTCTTCCGGCGATGCGTTCCTGGCCTTAATTGGCTGGTCGTTCCTCCGGCACTGTTACTTTTAAGAAATTAGAGTGCTCAAAGCAAGCCTTTGATCTGTATACATTAGCCTGGGATAACGTGATAGGATTTCAATCCTATTCTGTTGGCCTTCGGGATCGGAGTAATGATTAACAGGGACAGTCGGGGGCATTTGTATTTCATAGTCAGAGGTGAAATTCTTGGATTTATGAAAGACAAACAACTGCAAAAGCATTTGCCAAGGTTGTTTTCACTAATCAAGAACAAAAGTTGGGGGCTCGAAGACGATCAGAGACCGTCCTAGTCTCAACCATAAACGATGCCGACTAGGGATCGCCGAATGTTGCTTATAGGACATTGCCGACACCTTCTGAGAAATCAAAGTCTTTGGGTTCCGGGGGGAGTATGGTCGCAAAGCTGAAACTTAAAGGAATTGATGGAAGGGCACCACCAGGAGTGGAGCCTGCGGCTTAATTTGACTCAACACGGGGAAACTTACCAGGTCCAGACATAAGTAAGGATTGACAGACTGAGAGCTCTTTCTTTTTTTGTTAAGAAAAGTGTAAATATAAAGTGCAAATTCACAAAACAGTATAGCAAGGCAGAAAATTAGTGGAAGCATTCGCAAACCCACTTACGCAAATCAAGGAACAAAAGTATTACAAGTGTTCAGGTCCTAAGGCACATCTAGGATTGACCATGAGCAAAGCGCATGGACAAAAATAGATCTGACCCAGACTGATTAGGCAAGACATGACATTACACGCCCAAACACTAGGGCTCCAGCCAGGCAAGGGAATCTGAAAACATCGAATAAATTTGCTTGAATACCAGCCACTCGATATGAATTGCAATCTGTGCTGGGGAGGAGAAAGTATCCTCATACTTCTGAGAGTTCCTTGCTGCCCATATGTAATAAATCAAGGTAGCCAAAAGCATTTGCAAGATCTTTGCATCTTTTCAATTGCTTTTGCATTTATTAAACCTGATGCACTATTTTATGGCACTGGCAATTGAAGATAGATGTTTTGCAATGCAGAATTTCTGCTCGCAGATGTTCCATACCTCATTTGTGAACTGGCACACAAAAAATGGATGGGAAGTCATTTCTTCATGGTCTGCACAAAATAAACAAGGCCGGGAATCTGGGATCCAGGAAGGAAGCAGCTTGTCTTGAGCAGCAAGCCATGATGTGCAACCGGAGCACATCACGGCAACAGACGTGATCCAGATGAGCATGGGTGATTTTTCTAACTTAGTTGCTCATTTTGCAAGTCTCTTAGCCTCGGACATACCGTCCGAGCATGATCGGGAACGGCCCAAGCACTCCGTTACTTGGTGCTCAGCCATTCCCGGCCCCGACGTGTACACTAGGACATGTCCGACCATACCCGGACACGACGCACCCGGACACGCGTACACTATGAATTACAAGTGTTCACCGACATGGGTGAACGCACGGTCCAAACCCTTTGGATCGAGTGTTCAACCATGGGCCCTATTTTCGGTCAAGCTTAGAAGATTTCCTTTCAGCAAGCATTTAGCCTTAGAAGAGGAAGGAAAGCCAGCCCAAGAGGAAGAGAACTCAACGCTCAAACGAAAGCCCACGGAAGACCGCCACAGCCGATCATTGACCGACCCACGGTCAAGCCTCGGCCCACCTTCGGCCCATTCAAAGACTTAGCCAAATTCCATCGACTAAACTTACTTAATCTTTAAGTATTTTGGTTATTTGGTTAAGGAAAGGAAGAGGATTACATTGGCACGAGCAGATCTTCATGATGACCGTAGATCACCCATCGGACGCACGAGCATGGCCGATCACCGAACCACCAGCGAACCACAAGGGATTTTCATGCACCAAATCCATGGAGCAGCTGTTAAATCTTCAGAGGATCTTCAATCGATAGATTTCCTCAACAAACGCGTGGATCCCTTGAAGCTCGCCCATGCCCGACCGCCGGCTCGGCCCATTTAGACGTGCCCACGCACATACTCGAGTCATCATCGGTCCATCAAAGAACCAGACCGTGCGCTGCCTTATGTTGACCACCGAGGAGACTTTAGAAGCCCCAGATTAAGATTGTCTCGAGCCAATCTCTCAATCGCTCGGAGCTCCGCCAACCCGATGCACCCTCTCGGTCAACCTTCAGACACACTCGGTCAACCACCAAACCGACCGTGCCATTCCTAAGTGAACCAAGCTCTAAGTCAACCGAAGGCTTCCAAAGATAATCCAAGGCGTTGAAGACATCAATGGACTTAGCTTAACTTTCTTAGTTTAGTTACTTTACGTTTTTGCTTATTTAAGTGTAACACTTACACTATTTTCAATGGAGTGAATTTTTAGAGAAAAATTGTGCAAAGCACCTTCTTCCTGAAAGGTTTGAAGCTCTCTCCGACGAATACTTCTCTTGTGAGTCACATCCCGCCGAGACCGTCAACCCTTTGCACGTACGTTCGGTGAGTCATATCCGAGTGCGGGCGAGGTCTACCGAGGAGAATACCTTGATTGCTCAGGTATTCAAATTGTCCATACATCTACACCCAAAAACTCTAAAGAGTCCACCCACTCCACCGAGCGATCACCCTTTTTCCATACTTGTCTGATTTCACCCCTTTTTCCATCCACCGAGCCATTCCAGTATTCATCCGAGCCATTCCACTTTCCATACGACCCAAACCCTTTATTTCCATCACAAAACGCTTCTGCAACACAACCTCACAATTTGCACTACCCGATTTCCCGTTTGCCGTACACGACGTTCATCCGAGCCCCGTGTGCGTGCATTCTCCAAACCCACGGTGCGCCGACCCCCAAGGAAGGTACATCATCTTGGTATCAGAGCAAAGGTTCGATTTTTATACTCTCTACAACTTTTCCAGAACTTTGTCTCATGAATACTCGAAGCGGTGCCGTTCACAACGCCGCCCGTCACCAAGCCACGAGCGAGCAAACTATGTTCTCCGATCCCCGTGACCAACGGGCTCCCGAGAACAATAATCAGGAGCAATTCAAAGCTATGAATCGAAGAATGGACGCAATGCTCCAGCGGCTCGAAGACTTGGCCGAGCGCGACCCAGCCCGCCCGGCACAGCCTACGCCACCACATAGGCTAAGACCGGCACGCAGAGGATAACCCCGAGCGCGTCCGCAAGAATCCGACCGATCCGAGGAAGACTACGATTATGAGCCCAATAATTACTCGGATCACGATGAACATTGGAAGCTCCCCAAGGTACACTTACCCTCTTTCAATGGAGCCTCCAATGGAGATCGATATTTGGATTGGATTGAAAAGGTCGATAAAATTTTTGACCTTTACAATTATTCTGAAAAGCTTAAAGTCCAATTGGCATCTTTGGAACTTACGGATTATGCCTCATTATGGTTGAATAGTCTTCGTACACAACGAAGGAGAGACCCGAGGAGGAAATTAATTCGTGGAGATTAATGGAAGATTTGATGCACAAATGGTTCATACCGAACCATTACCGTCAAGATCTATTTTTACAACTCAAGAGGAAGGGCAAGGCGATCGCTCAACGCCCTGCCCCAAAGCAGCCCACGCCATACCGGCCCGCGCCAAGACCCGAGGAATGCAACCAAAACCCCTTATTTCCATCACAAAACGCTTCCGCAACACAACCTCACAATTCGCACGACCCGATTTCCCGTTTTCCGTACACGACGTTCATCCGAGCCCCGTGTGCGCGCATTCTCCCAACCCACGGTGCGCCGACCCCCAAGGAAGGCACATCATCTTGGTATCAGAGCCCAATGTCCAAATCGCCAACACCTTCATTTCTTGTTCCATCATCTTGGTTCAATGTTTCAAGTGTCTCGGACGTGGACATGTAGCAGCCCAATGTCCAAATCGCCGTGTCATGACCATTCTCGAAGAGACCGAGGAGGTCGTGAGCGATGATGAGCTGGCCAAGGAGGCCGAGGATGAGCCGGCCCCGGCCGAGGATGACTTGTATCAAGCACAAGATGGACCGGTCATATTGATGATCCGGCGGGTTCTTTCAACTCAACCGCAACAAGAGACATACCAACGGGAAAATCTATTCCATAGCCGATGCTTGATCAAGGGCAAGGTATGTTCTATAATTATTGATGGCGGTAGTTGCACTAATGTCGCGTCCCACGACCTTGTCACGAAGTTAGCCCTATCCACGACGGAACACCCGACACCGTACAAGCTACGATGGCTTACCGACCGAGAGGATATCCGAGTCACCAAACAAACCCGGATTGACTTTGTGATCGGTAACTACAAGGACGCGGTCCTATGTGATGTGGTGCCGATGAGCGCCACACACTTATTGCTCGGCCGGCCGTGGAAATTTGACCGAGACGTGCTACACCACGGCCGATCCAACCAATACACGTTCAAATGGAATGGGCGCAATATTATTTTGGCTCCTTTGACTCCGGGGCAAATTTTAAAGGATGAGGCCGATCGAAAAGAGGCATTGGCCAAAGTGACCCTTTTTATGGGCCGCAAGGAATTGACACGCACGGTGAAGCAAGAGGGTCCGATCATCATGCTCTTACACCGAGAGCATGAGGATGATCAAGAAGAGCTTATTCCTGAGATAGTTTAGCCCCTCCTCGGCCAATACCGAGACGTGTTCCTGGATGACCTACCCGATGGTGTTCCACCGCTCCGCGGCATCGAGCATCACATTGACCTACAACCGGGAGGCATGCTACCTAACCGACCAACGTATCGCCTCAACCCCGAGGAAAGCAAGATTTTACAAGAGCAAGTGGAGGAACTCCTTGCTAAGGGCTATATCCGAGAGTCATTGAGCCCATGTGCGGTCCCGGCACTCTTGGTTCCGAAAAAGGACGGGAGCCACCGCATGTGTGTCGATAGCCGAGCCATAAATGATATTACCATCAAATATCGTTTTCCAATGCCACGACTCGATGACTTACTTGACGAACTTAGCGGTGCTAAGTTGTTTTCCCGGGTAGATCTAAAGAGCGGCTACCATCAAACCCGAATGCGTGAAGGCGATGAATGGAAGACGGCCTTCAAGACACGGTACGGCTTGTTCGAGTGGCTCGTCATGCCCTTCGGACTCACCAACGCACCGAGCACGTTCATGCGGCTAATGAATCACGTGCTCCGAGAATATTTGGGTAAGTTTATCATTGTTTATTTTGATGATATACTTGTTTATAGTGCGGATGTACCGAGCCATTTGAATCACTTAGAGAGGCTCTTTATTATTTTACGGTGGACCAAATTATTTGGCAACCGCAAGAAATGTGCGTTCGCTCAACGGCGCATGCACTTCCTTGGCTTTGTGCTATCTGAGGACGGTGTTGAGGTCGACGACGCCAAGTCATCCTAGACGTCCAATTCATCCGATGGCTTGAGATTACTAGTTCTCTAAATTTTTGTTTAGTTTTGTCTATTTAAAGAACATTAGACCTACTTGTTTACTTAGCGAATTTTTATCAACACAAGTGCTTTGAGCCTTTTTGATAATTCTCTCAAACAACGTTACTTCTCCGGTGAGTCATATCCGGCCAAGCTTCCGTCAACCCTTGTCGAAACCTCAGTGAGTCATATCCGAGCTTTCTCCAAGGTCTACCGATTTGGATCCTTTGATTGCTCAAGCATCCAAATCGTCCAACTTCATCTTCATCATCTGATTCCTCCATAGCCCGCACCATTCTTGAGCCATCATCAACCTCCCCGATCTTCCGATCATATTCACCGTGCCATCTCACAATTTCCATCGTCAAGCTTCCGCAAAACCCCACATTATCGACCATTCCATCGACCGTTCACCAAACGCCCGAGCAAATCTATCTCACGCGCACACCCACCGATCACGACGTGCAAACCACCCCGGCGTTGCACATCAGTACGTCCCCTAGACGTTTTCCAGCTCTCTTTGATATTCTCTGTTTGGAAAATCTTGGCATTCCGCTTCCTGGGTATTCGGCTTGCTTCTCTGGGGCTGAAGATAAAGTTCTTAAATCTGCAAATTTTGCTGGGTTTTTACGTCAGTATTACGATCTTCACCAATATACCCACACTCAAGCCCTCACTGCCACGTGTCACAAAATTTACGTATTTCCTAATTTCTTCTACATGGCTACCTCCCCCTCCCCTTCCCGAGCGCTTATTCCTTCCCACCTGTAATTTTCAGCTACGTCATCTGTCCTCCTTCTCTGCAAATCCACCCCCCCCCCTCTTTTTTCTCCCAACAAACCTTCCCCCCATTTCCACCATGGCTGATATTGATTAGCTGTGTGGTCCAAAACCATCAAAATCTGGGAAACGCACTAAGGATTCAAAAAAGGAAAAAAAGAAATCTTCTGTGACTGACACCCGACCTGAACCTGATACCTTCCCCTCTCCCTCCAAGGACTCTCCAGAAGGACTTTCCTTCCCTGCTTCGCCCCTCCCCCAGCTTTTCCCCCCGGAGGACACTCCTCTTAATGAAAAAGACGTATCCTCTCCTCCGCCCCCCTCCCTCCCGATCCTGGACTTGCCCCCGAAGCTCCCTTCCATTCCCTTTCATCTGATAAGGGTCTCCTTAATAACCCGCCAATCCAAAAATCCAGCTTCCCCTCACCCTTCCTCCCGGGTTTTCAAGTCCAGCATCATCCTCCCTCCCGACCTACCTCAAGCTTTCATAAACGGTTGGAATGTCCCAGTTAAAACCATATCCAGTGCAAGAGGCTGGATTACCTTTATTTTCCAAACTGCCGAGAGTTGCAGCAAAGTTCTCCGTGAATGCCCCTATTCTATTTTTGGCAAACCTCTATTATTAAAAGAACGGCCCGAATGGTTTATTTATGGAGATGAAAGCTTCAAAACTATTACAGTTTGGGTTATCCTTGAAGAGCTGCCGCTAGAATGCTGGAGAAAAACTGCTTTGGAAAAAATCTCCTCCAACATTGGAAGGCCCTTGATGACTGATTATTTTATGAAAGCTCTCGGTAAGACAGACTTTTCCCGAATCTTGATTGAGGTAGATTTGTCCATGGATCTGGTCAAGGAAGTGAAAATCATGAAACCTAATGGTCAACTTTTTATCCAAAAAGTTAAATATGAAACCGAACCAATTCTCTGCCCTAAATGCTCTATGCTTGGTCACAAAGCTGAAACCTGCAACCTCACTCCCTTTCCTAATCTTCCCCGGGCCTCAAAAACTTCAACCCGCCCCCCTCCCTCCCTCCCCCGAGCCTCCCCCAACATTCCGAAACAATACATCCCCCCCCCCTTCCCGGCCCATCCCTCTCATCCCAGAAATCCCCTCCTCTCCTAAAGACCCTCCAAATGATCAGTCTTCAAGCTCTTCAACTTTTCCTATTCCTGCCTCCCCCTCCCCTCCCTCCCCCCATCCCTGCATGTCCAGTGACAGTCTCCTGTGAGCCTTGCCCTTCTTTTATCCCCTCCCTTCAGACTTCCCTTCCTACCGATGGCAAGTCTCTCCCGGCTGAAGGCCTTCCAGACCTGGATCACGCGCTTCAATCTGAATCGGATCATGACACCTCTTTCCAGATTGTTACAAGAACTAAATCCGGGAGACCCCCGAAACCAAATGGCCGTACCACTGTAAGTGGTACCAGATTATCGTCATACGCGGGAAGTAAAAAAACCAAATCAGCAAGGGGTCCTGCCCCCTCCTCCCAATGATTTTTGCCACATGGAATGTAAGGGGTCTGAACTCGCCCCTTAAACAAGATGCAGTTTTTAACCTCATCTGTAGTTCGAATATTGACATCCTTGGTATCCATGAGTCTAAATCATCTCTATCAACTATTCAATCCTTCATCTCCAGAAGGCTTCCTGGCTGGAATATTACTTCAAATTTTGACACTTCTCCAAATAGTCGCAATTATTTGGAATGAATGTAAGATTTCTGCTGCTATTTTAGCAGCCTCCCCACAAGTTATCCACATGGCGTTATCCTGCAAAATCAGCAAGCTCTCCATCACAGCTTCCTTTATTTATGGCCTCCATTCCGTAGCTGCTCGGAATGCTCTTTGGTCTAATCTTTCCTCTTTTAATGAGCAGATCTCCTCTCTGTGGATTCTTATGGGGGATTTTAATGCTATCATGTTTCTTGAGGATTGAAGAAGCAATTCTCGTGTTTCTTCCAGAGAAATAAAAGGGCTTCGGGACTGCTACTATTCTCTCGGCCTTCATGAGCTTAATTCCGGGGGCTGCTTCTTCACCTGGTCGAACGGATCCGTCTCTTCCAAGCTTGACAGAGCCCTTGTCAACAGCCAATGGATCCATCATTGCCCTGCCACTTCTGCCATCTTCCTCCCCCCGGGGCTTTCTGATCATTCCCCATGCGTGGTCTCCCTTCATTCTGCTCCCCCTCCCGGGAATCTCCCCTGGAAATTTTTTAATATGTGGTCCCTGCACCCGGATTTTAAGCTGATTACTTCCTCTCTCTGAAATTCTGATATCTCGGGTTCAAAACAATTTATCCTTGCCTCCAAACTCAAGCTCCTTAAGCCCAAGCTCTCAGACTTAAATAAGAAGCACTTCCAACACATTTCCAGCCGTGTTTCTATGGCCAAAGATCATCTAGAAATGGCCCAATCTTCCTTCCTCTCTGCTGTCTCCAATTCCCCCCCCCCAGTAAACCTCACTATCCTGTAAAGAAACCTCTCTTTTCTTGGTAAAGCCGAGCTTGCCTTTTATCACTAAAAAGCTAAAAGCAAGATCCTCCTTCAAGCCGACAAGCCCACCAAATTTTTTCATGCCTTAGCTCGTCGAAATGCAAAGAATAATTTCATTCCTTCCCTTACTATAGAGGATGGTTCCGTGACTTCTTCCCTGGATCAAATCCTTGCTGAGTTTATTAATTATTTCCAGAAATTACTCGGTGTCTCTCACCCGGTCACCCCGATTGAGGATTGCTATATTAGCTCGGGCCCCAAAATTTCTCCAGAATGCTGCTCAGCCCTTGTAAAAGATATCTCTTCTATGGAAATATTAGATGCTTTACGTACTATTGGGTTTGACAAAGCTCCCGGCCCGGAAGGTTATTCTTCTAAATTCTTTATCGATGCTTGGGATATTATTGGTGATGATTTTTCTCATGCTGTGGCTGACTTCTTCCGTTCTGGTCGATTATTAAAGCAGCTCAATAATGGTATAATTGCCCTTATCCCAAAATCCAGCAATGCCCACGAGCCTAAGGATTTCCGTCCGATTACCTGCTGCAACGTTGTTTATAAAGTAATCTCTAAAATCTTGGCTAACCGTCTCTCGGATTCTCTTTGCCCGATCATTCATCCGCAAATATAATTCAAAAAAAGCTTCGCCAAGATGTTTCTTAAAAATTGATCTTTGGAAGGCTTTTGACACCATTTCATGGCCCTTTCTGAATTCTATCCTGTTAAAGCTAGGCTACCCTCCTAAATTCGTAGCCTGAATTATGGAGTGCATTTCTTCTACCTCATTCTCCATCTCCCTAAATGGGAAAATGCATGGTTTCTTCAAGGGCTGCCGGGGTCTTCGGCAAAGTGACCCTCTTTCCCCTTATTTGTTTGTTATCTGCTTGGAATATCTCTCCAGGATTATTAAATTAAAGCTTCCTAATTCCGGATATAATTATCATCCGGCATGTGAGCCCTTGGGAATCACCCACCTTGCCTTTGCTGACGACTTGATTCTCCTTTCAAGAGGAGACATCATCTCTGTTAAAGGAATCCTATCATGTATATATGAATTTAGTGATGCCTCGGGTCTATCCCTAAACACCCTCAAATCAAGCTTCTACTTGGCTGGTTCCTCTAATGATCTCCGGGCTGATATCAAAAGCCTCTCTGGCCTCGAGGAGGGGTTGCTGCCTTTTCGGTATTTAGGTATTCCTCTCTCCCCCCATAAGTTAAACCAAAACAATTATGAGGAGCTCTTCAACAAAATCAGGACATACATTGATATTTGGAGTGCCAAATCCCTAACTTATGCCGGTCGGGCGGAGCTTATTAAAAGTGTCATTCAAGGTGTGGAGTGTTTTTGGATGTCGGTTTTTTACCTCCCGACTGCTGTCCGGCTGAAAATTACGCAATTATGTAGAACCTTTCTTTGGGGTAAACGATATTCTAACATCGCCTGGGACTTATGTTGTATGCCGAAAGATGAAGGGGGCTTGGGCTTCAAAAATCTGGACGTTTGGAACTCTACCCTTCTTGCAAAAACTCTATGGAATGTTCATAAAAAAAGGACTCTCTTTGGGTCCGTTGGCTTCAACATTACTATATGAAGCCGGAAAATTTCTGGGATTGGTCCCCGGGTTACAGAGCTTCCCCTTTGATTAAAAAGCTACTCCAAATCCGGGACTTAATTCTATGTAAATCTGGTTCGCAGCATAATGCCAATTCCCTCCTCGTTACATGGAGTTCATCTGCTCGCTCCAAGGGTCTCTCTATTGTTTACAACTTCTTCCGTCCTGTGGGTATCATAAAACTGGCTTTCAAAGCCATTTGGTCCAAGAGTTATATTCCTAAGCATAGCTTCATTCTTTGGCTCGCCTTCCATAACCGGCTGGCTACTAGGGATCGGCTCTCCTTCATTGACACTTTGCGGAGCTGCCTCTTTTGCAACTCCCATCCTGACACACTCGGGGTAGGAGGAGGTGTCGGGGAAGATAAGGCAAATGCGAACACAATTGCAATCTGCCGAGAACAGTAGGGTCAGCAGAAATAGGGGAGAATACTGGACGAGGCAACAAATGGACCCGTGAGTTTGGGCTAATATTTGGTGGACTTAAACTTAAGAGAATGGGCTAACTTTGGTTAAATTTTCAGAGTGAAATCACGTGGATAACTTAAAATGGCACGGGGTGATTTTCTGGTGCACAAACAGACAAAACTGTCTCAGGCAGTGCAGAAGGTATGGGATGATCTCTACACAACTACCAATGCAGGGAGTCTGGGAGGGTGGAAATTGGCAGAATGTAACTTCAACGAAGTGGGAAGAAATTGAAAGTGGTTTGAGGGAAAAAGCACGGGTAGATTGGAAGATATGCAGGATAGAAAATTGATGGACAGAACTGCCCGATTTCAGGAGTTCGGGTAGAAGGTAGTGGAAAAAGCATACATAACTCTTGATGGGGAGGGGCTGTGGCTAAACGTAAAGAACAGTTATTTCAAGCCATGAAAGAGGAACTCACAGCCATAAAATTGGGGACTTTTGTTCACGGAAAACAGAAATGCACGGAGTGGACTTTTGATGCACAAATCCACTCGGTAAGGAAACCACAACAACAATAAACACCAAACAGCAAAAGATCCGAAAACAAATGGGATGGAGTGAGGGCTATGGGACTTCCAAGCTTGCCTTAATCCTAATCAAGTGAGGAGGAAGGTTGGAACAAAGGCTTAGTGATCCTAGCTAAATCACCAACACCAAGACAACAAAAAAATTGGATATTACTCACCAAAATTCCCTTGAAGCCGTGAGAAAAGAGGGTTTGAGACCTTCAAAGCTTCTGCAAATTTTCCAATACTTTTCTAATCTCCAAATTCTGAGAAAGGAAGGGTAAAAACCCTCCTTCCCACGAGCTACAAAAGGCATATGATTATCACCTATAGTCCTAAGTGCTAAACCAACATCAAGGTATGGTAAATGGGGCCCACCCTTGACTTTCATCACCAACAAGAGTGATGGTCACTAAGGGAAGGTAAAATCCCATCCCCTAAGGCTTCCCAAGGATC
>QAOC01035689.1:37626-60297 GCA_003255005.1 Begonia fuchsioides | reverse complement strand
GTCGAAACGGCTGCACAAGCCTCGAAGGTCAGCTTGGGCCGAAACCAGAAATGTTGTTTTCATCACCATGGATGTTTTGATCACCCTTCCATGCCACGGGTACACTAAGTACCCTTACATGTGCACAAATTTAAGCTACTAATTATCCTCCTATTTATTACATAAAACTAACTAAATTATTACACAAAGTTGTCAAAAGGAAAACATGCTTTCCCCTTCATGTTTTGGTGATTTGGGGCCACCTTAATGTGCCACCCTTGAACTCCTCTTCCTTCATCAAGTGTGGTTGGCCCATGAAATGCATCAACCCCACTTGACAACTAGGGCTCACCATGCCCTTCATCTTTGGCTTCTTGATTAAACCTTTATAAAACAAGCTTCCTACAAAATCAACAAACTCATTAGAAAATAGTTTGCTTCCGCTTCTAGATGTGCTAATCCGTGGCACATCACATCCCGAATCATGCAGCCATATCTTCTTCGATTGTTGCTTCTCTCAAGAGGTCTGGAATGCTGTTAAGCTGAAGTTTGGCTTCACAAGAAAAATGTCGACTATTGCGTGTGCCATCAAATGGATTATCAAGGAGGGCAAGCTGGGAAACAAAAAGCGAGCTTTTATTCTTAATTGCCTCCTTGCTGCCTCAGTTTATCACATCTGGGGAGCAAGAAATTCCAGATTATTTTAGTCCTCTCACGCTCACCCGGGGTAGATTGCTGATGGTATTGAGCGTAAGGTTTATAAAATTCTTTTCCTGGTCTACCCCGCCCTCACTTCAAGCGTTGAATGTCCCCCTCCTATTCCGGATGTTCTCCCCCCGCTTCCATGTTAAGTTGGCCATCGCCTGCTTTATTTCTTCCCTAGCTTCTACTTTTGATTCTGGGCTTTATGATTCGGCTTTCTGCTTATAGGGCAGTTTGTTACTCTCTGTTTCTTCTAGTTTGTCTTGGTCTTTTGTAGTCTTCTGGCTTTCCTTGCTTCGACTGCATTTGCTGTTTTTGGGTGTCCCGGTCTCCTCCCGGGTCTCTCAAATTTTTTTGTTTGTTTGTTCTGGCTTTCCCGAGTTTTGTTGGATGAGTCTCCATCTTGTGGTTTCCTCCTCTTTTCTCGGGTTTGATGTATCTTTCTCTTCTTTATATACTCTTACTTATCAAAAAAAAAAAAAGAAGAAAGAGCTCTCAGTCGCTTATGAGGAAGTACAAGGATAAAAAGCCTCTCCAAGATGTATCATCAAAGCCGATCTTTGCAAAGCCTTTGACTTGGTTAATTGGTCATTCCTTAAAGAAGTTCTAGTTGGCTTAGGCTTTCCTCCTATCTTTGTTAATTGGCTTTCGGAATGCTACTCCACGACCTCCTATTCCATATCAATCAACGGAAGTCTTGCTGGTTTTTTCAAAGGAAAAAATGGCCTCCGTCAAGGAGACCCTCTTTCTCCATATCTTTTTGTTATTTGCCTTGAATACCTCTCGAGATTGATCAAATCCAGAACTCATCTTTCTCCTTTCAACTTCCATCACTCACTTGATCTATGCGGATGACCTCATGTTATTAGCCCGTGGTGACCCTATTTCGGTAAAAATTCTTCTTGATTGCATTGCTGATTTTGGTTTGGTCTCTGGCCTAAAAATGAATCAGGCTAAGTCGAGCATTTTTGCTGCTGGAATAGGTCCAAGCGACCTCAATGACATCCTCTAATTTTCTGGTCTGAGCCTCGGATCTTTTCCATTCAAATATCTCTGCATTCCTCTCTCGGTAGGAACCCTCCATTCCAATCATTATCTCCCTCTTATCCGCAAACTAACGGATAATGTTCTCGGCTGGGGTGCTTCCTCCCTCTTCCATGTTGGCCTTCTCGAACTTCTTAGATCAGTTCTTCAAGGAGTAGGATGATTTTGGATGTCCATCTTTAATATCCCTGTTGTGATCAAATTAAAGGCCATCCAAATTTGTAGGAATTTCATTTGGGGATCGGGCAAAGCGGTTGTCGCTTGGTCCACTGTATGCTTGCCTAAATCAGAGGGAGGGCTTGGTCTTCGGGACCTTGAATCTTAGAACAAAGCGTTTCATGATAAAGCAATTTGGAACATTCAAGGTAATAAGGAATCTCTATGGTCTAGATGGATCAATCCTATTTATTTGAAAGGCTCGGATTTCTGGACTTGGTCTCCGGGCTACCGGGTTTCTCCCTTTATGAAAACTCTCATTCAAACTCGGGCGTTCCTCCTAGAGAATTTTCCTCCCTTGATAAAATAAAAGAGATCATTGACACTTGGAAAAAGAAATCAAATGGTCATGGTCTTTCTTTCCTATACCATTCCATCCGTCCTTCTGGCATCCCAAGACTGTGGGCTTCAATTGTTTGGACAAAGTGCGTAATCCCGAAACACTCTTTCACTCTCTGGCTTCCAGCCCTTAGAAGGCTCAAGACAAAGGACCAACTAAGTTATTTGGCAATAAATGATCTCTGTTGCTTATGTTCTCTACTTCCCGAATAAGTTATTTGGGAATAAATGATCTCGACGCTGTTTGTCACTTTTTTTCATTGCTCCTCCTCCCGGGCAGTCAAAGCTTCTCTTAGAACTGTTGCCATTTTGCTGCCGCTCCTCTTCTCGGATGCTGCTGCTCTGCTCGAATTTACTGCCTCTCTCATCGTTGCACCATCTTGCTGCTGCTGCATGTTACTCTGATGTCCAGTATCTTGTTTCCTCCCCGAGTTTCTCTCTTTGTTGCCTAATGGGTTGAGCTGATAGTGAGAGCTAGTTCTTATTTCTCCATTCTTGGGCTTTTTGTGATTTGGTTAGTCAGCATGTTGGCTTTCAAGCCAATTTTTTGCTCGGGTTTTCTGGGGTGGTCTTTTTGGCTTGTAGATTTCCCCCCAACCCAGGCTATAGTCTTTAACTTCTTGTATTTCTATTTTGTTTTAATTTTATTTACCTTAAACAAAAAAAAAGAAAGAGCTCTCAGTCTGCCAATCCTTACTATGTCTGGACCTGGTAAGTTTCCCCATGTTGAGTCAAATTAAGCTGCAGGCTCCACTCCTGGTGGTGCCCTTCCATCAATTCCTTTAATTTCAGCCTTGCGACCATACTCCCCCCGGAACCCAAAGACTTTGATTTCTCATAAAGGTGTCGGTGATGTCCTATAAGTATCTGATAGTCTTCGAGCCCCTAACTTCCATTCTTGATTAGTGAAAACATCCTTGGCAAATGCTTTTGCAGTCGTTCATCTTTCATAAATCAAAGAATTTCACCTCTGACTATGAAATATGAATGCCCCCGACTGTCCCTGTTAATCATTACTCCGATCCCGAAGGCCAACATAATAAGATCGAAATCCTATGACGTTATCCCATGCTAATGTATACAGAGTGAAGGCTTGCTTTGACCACTCTAATTTCTTCAAAGTAACAGTGCCGGGGGAACGACCCGGCCAATTAAGGCTAGGAACGCATCGCCGGCATCGACTGACGGTGCACACCATAAGGCAGACTGATAGACATATCCCGAGATCACACTACCAGCTTTTTAACTGCAACAACTTAAATATACGCTATTGGAGCTGGAATTACCGCGGCTGCTGGCACCAAACTTGCCCTCCAATGGATCCTTGTTAAGGGATTTAGATTGTACTCATTCCAATTACAAGACTCGAAGAGCCCGGTATTGTTATTTATTGTCACTACCTCCCCGTGTCAGGATTGGGTAATATGCGCCCCTACTGCTTTCCTTGGATGTGGTAGCCGTTTCTCAGGCTCCCTGATGTGCAACTGAATGGTTGACACGGCGCAGATCCCTAAACCCTACATCGAATGGTTGATCGGACACTTGTGGTCTCGGGAAACTAGTGCGGAGCAACTTAGACACTCGGGAAGGATGGAAATAGGAGAAACAAAATATCACTTGGGAAGGAGGCGGGCATGGCTCACAAGGTTTGTGGATTGTGGGTGGCGAGCCAACTTAGACACTCGAGCGACTGAGTAGCTAAGTTCGGTAGACCTCAAGGGAACGCTCAGATATGACTCACCGGTCGCTCGGCAAGGGTTGACACTTCTTGATCGGATGTGACTCATCGGAGAAGAGGGGTTAGAGAATGTCTATCAAGTAAGGTGCAAGGCTCTCTTATTTGATAAACTTCACTGAAAAATAACAAGGGGAGGGGTACATTATATAGGGTGAGGAATGATCCCTATAAGGTAAGCCTAGGGCCCATTGGGGGGGGGGAAAGGGGGGGGGGGGTTCCCTACAAGGAAGGCGGCTAGCATTTAGGGTTCCTTTCATTATTCTAAGACTTATAAAACTCAAAAAATATAGAAAAGGCCTATGGGCCTATAAAACGGGCTTGGCAGCCTCGGACATGTCCTCAGTTGTGGCCGTGGGGCGGCTGGGCGCTATAGTGTGCGTGCGCAATGGTACTGGGGTGCGAACGACTGTTGATAGGATGCTAAGTTGTGCGCGCTCAGGTGACGCTGCTGACGTGATGCTAAGTTGTGCGCGCGCTGGTGCTGTGGTCATGGTAAGGTTTGCGCGCGCGCGGTTATTGTTAAAGTTGCTGAAGTGAGTGCGTGGATGGAACATGCTGTGCGCACAAGGCTGAGTGCGGGTAGGCGCGCTATCTCAATGGTGGAGGCACGCGCTGGGCGTGCTGTCTTAATAGTGTAGGCGCGCGCTGGGCACATTGTCTCAATAGTAGGCGCACATTGTCTCAATAGTGGGCGCGCTATCTCAATGGTGGGCGCGTTGTATCAATAGTGGGCACGCGCGCTGGGCGTGGTGTGGGTGTCCAGCGTGCTGATGCGCGCGCGCCATGATCTTGGAGCTCCCACTCGAACAAGTCATTTGGTTGCCCTCTATCTTTCTCCGAGGGCTTCTCAATGTTAATGTTACCTTCAAAAATAACAACTAAGTTAGATAAAACTTAGAGGTTGGGACCGTGCGTCGAGGGTTGCGTGATGGTTCTCGGGCGTTGCGTGATGGTGCTCGGCCATTGCACATCATCCTCTTGGGGTACTTGAGGATTTTCCCCTAAATCCGCCGTGGCTTCCTCTTTTTCGAGCTCTGCTTCTCCCTCTTTGTTAACTTCGTGGGGAGATAAATCTCGGACATTGATGGTAGCTGAGATTCCGTAATCGCAGGGGAGTTCTAATGTGTAGGCATTGGGGTTGACTTTGACAATTATCTTGAATGGTCTGTCAGCCCGAGGTAATAACTTTGCGTGCTTTTGTTTCGTGTAGTGCAAGTTGAGCCAAGATCTTCGACATTAACACGAGTTTGGTACCGAGCCGGGCCCAAAGTGTCCTCCAAAATGAGCTAAGGAACTTGAGGTCACGGTCGGTCACGATGGATCGGGGCATTCCATGTATCCGGATAACTTCTCGGAAAAACAAGTTGTGCAGCCTCGGCTGTCTTCGCGCAAGGGTTGAAGTGTGCCATCTTCGAAAATATGTCCACAATTACTAAGATCGAGTTCTGTGCTCGACCCGTGCGGAGGGGATCGTCCAGAAATATGTTCCGATGAGTCTCGAGGAGCGCTCGGATCCCCTTGGGTATGTCGTGTTCTTCTATTTCGGGTTTGCGGTAAATGTGCACCACGATGGGGTCATGGCGTTGAAGGGATCGGGCTAATTCCTTCTTACCCATGAATAATGTGGCTTTGGTTGCAGCTTCCCTTCGTATGGCCTCGTCCTTGCTTATCTGCTCGGGCGGCAAGGGGGTCAAGGTGTAATTGCGCCCATCCATCCGGAAGGTGTAGGCGTTGGTTAAGCCGTCATGTATGGCTCGGCGGCCATATTGCCATGGTCGTCCGAGCAAGAGGTGTGTGGCAGTCATGGGCACCACGTTGCATAGGATTGCATCCTTGTATTGGCCAATGGAGAACTTCATGCGCGTCTGTTTATTCACGCGTTGGTCCTACTGATTTGTGAGACAGCGCAGTTTATACGGCGCAGGGTGCTCGGACGTCGGTATTGACAGCTTTTCCACCAAGTCTTGGGAGGCGACATTTGTGCAGCTGCCTCCGTCGATTATTAGGGAGAACACCTTGTTCTGGATGATGCATCTGCTGTGGAAAATATTCTTCCACTAATGTAGCTCGGACTTAGGTTGCACGGATAGTGTGCTTCTGATCATCATGAGCATGGGGCCCTCAGGGGCCTCGCATACCTCGCTGGTATTGTCGGGTTCCTCGGCCGGGACTTCGGTCTCGTCCTCGCTTACGAGTTCTTCGCTCCCTTCTTGGAGAAGCATCACTCGTCTGTTAGGGCATTGTGCGGCTATGTGCCCGTGGCCCAACCACTTGAAGCACTTGATATCGCGGGCTCTTGACGGATTACCTTCTGATGGCTTAGTCTCCGGATCTTTTCTTGGTCCCCATGTTTTTGGGATCGGGACCTTGTCGTCGCTTTTGAACAGAATAGGAGCCTTCAGGATGATGCGTGGTGCGGTGGCCTTCCGCCTATTGAGTTGGCGCTCAACTCTCGTGGCTAGCTCAATGATGCTATCCAAGGAGCCGAGGGGTTGTAGCTCAACCACGTCGTTGATCTCTCGATTGAGTCCATGCGAGAACCGAGCAACAATCTGCTCCTCGGGCTCGTGCAAGTTTCACCGAATTCCTAAGGTCTCGAATTCAGTGAGATATTCCTCGACCGTGGAACTATCTTGCTTTAGTGATTGGAGCTGCAGGAAGAGCTCCTGACGGTAGTGACTGGGCACAAACCGTTTGCGCATTAGGGCCTTCATGGCTCATCACGGTGATGTTGCCTTCTGTGGAACTCGTCTTCCTAATAATCTGAGTCATAGTGAGATCCTCGGTGTGGGTTAACACCATGCCTTCTTGGCGATGGTTGCTCGGGCTGCGGCCTCTCATGTGAATTAGAGTGGTGACACAGAATGGAGGGGGTTTAGATTTTAGGAAGTGGGAGAATCGGGTTAGGTTAAATGGAAAAGGATAATCCGATAATTCCATAATTGGGACTGGAATTTGGACGGCAATAACTAAACGATGCAATTGACTTTATGGCTGAAATTTTGAGTAGAACTCTGAGAAGAAGTTAGGTGGTAGTCCTCCAAAAATGAAGCAAATCACGTGGATGGATCGGTCGGAATGTAATGGAACAGTAACGGCGTTTTTGGTGGTGGCCGGAAATCTGCCAGCGGAAAGAACTAAAACCAAACGAAAAATATTGATGCAAGGAAGAGCTTGTGACCTTCAACCTCACCCTAAAGTCCTAGAAGAAGGCTGGAGTATTGAAGCACCAAGAAATCTCCAGCTCGGAGGGAGGATTCCTTTGAGATAACCTACGGTGGCCGGAGGTGCGCCGGCTGCCGGTTTGAAGTTGTAAATGCCCGTGAGACGGAGATGCTCAAAGCAATTTTAATTCAAATTCCAAATTCAAAATTACAAGCAATCATTAGGGGAGGTTTTATCAGCTGAAAAGAGAGGAAAAAAGGAGGGAAATTATGAGCCAAAGTCATGCAACATGCATGCTGAAAATGAAAATAAAGGAGGGAAAATTGGACCAAAGAGAATGCAATAATTTGATGGCCACGTGATCTTGCACCCGTTCCGCCAATTTGCCCTTCTTTCTTGGCCCAAAATACCCTTCTTTCATCCAAGAATCCCTCATGCAAAACCCCATGCAAAAGCATGCAAAATAACTAAAATGTATCTAGCCGAGAAACCCTCTCGGGTTCTCTTAAAATGTAACGTAAAAATTAACGTAAAATTATACTAAAAAATGCAATAAAATTCCTTCACTCCATTGAAGTGTTGATGAGTTGAGTCGTGGGATATTTGGTCACGTTTGCATGTGACTTTAACTCACCAAGCAACGTGAACTTCAACTGGGTTCATGTGCGGGCTTGATTTCGGGAGGTTCTAATGTGCCTTCCTCGCTGGTCGGCGCACCGTGATCGGAAGAATGCGCGCTCACGGGGTTCGGATGAACGTTGCGTACGGGAAACAGGAAAAACGGGTCGTGCGATTTGTGGAGTTGCGTGGCGAAGTGAATTGTGGTGGATAATATGGGGAATGGTTGAATAAAAGTGGAGATGGCTCGGTGAAATATGGAGATGGCTCGGATGATAGAAAAGGGGGCGAATTTGGGCAATGGAGGGTTTGATAGCTCGGTGGAGGGGACGGACTCTTGAGAGTTTTGGTTTGAAGGTGACTGGACAATTTGAACACTAGAGCAATCAAAGTGTTCTCCTCGGTAGACCTCGCCCGCACTCGGATGTGACGCACCAATCGTACGTGAGAGGGTTGACGTTCTCGGCCGAATATTACTCACCGGAGAAGTATACATCGGAGGGAGCTTCGGCTAGTTAGGAAGAAGGTACAATGTACAAATTTACTCTAAAATTCTCTCTATATCATTAAAGTGTAAGTGTTACACTTAAATACTAAAAACGTAAAAGATAAAAGTTAAGAAAGATAAATCTAGGCCCTTGAATGATTTGAACACCTTGGATTAGCTTTGGGAAAATCTCCGGTTGACTTTAGGTTCGGTTCAATAGGAATGGCAAGGTTGACTTGAGTCTTGGCCGAGAGGGACCGTCGTTGTTCGAGAGTTGGCACCGGTGTAATAATCTTCGAGCCATGAATGATGGGCTAGAGCCAATTTGTATCCGGGGCTTATAAAAGGCTCTCGGTGGTCAACATAAGATTGCACGTGGTCTGGTTCCTTGGTTGACCATCAATGGTCCGACGGTGTGCGTGGGCGGCTCGTCCGAGTGGGCCGAACCAGTGGTTGTTCTATCCGATCATCAAGGGATTTGCACGGGCATTTTGCAAAGTTGTTGATTAGAGGATCCTCTGATGATCTTAACAGCTTGAGGGCGGATTCTTTGGATGAAAATCCTTGTTGGTTCGCCGGTGGTTCCATGGATCAGGTATGCTCGCGCGCCGGGTTGATCATCTTCGAACATTGAAGAGATCTGTCTGTGCTAAATTGAACCTTGTCTTTTCCTTGAAAAAATAACCAAAATACTTAAAGATTTAAGTAAAGTGGCAGATAAAATTTGGTCAAGGTCTTCTAGTGGGCCGAAGGTGGGCCGAGGCTAGACCGTGGGTCGGTCAATGTTCGGCCGAGTTGGCCATTCACTGGCCTTTGCCTATGGAATGTGCGTTGTTCTTCTTGGGCTGTATTCTCTTCCTTTTCTAAGGACTTTGCTGAAGGAAATAAATAAAAACTAAGTGTGACCGAAAATAGAGCCCATGGGTGAACACTCGATCCGAAGAGACTTGGACCGTGCGTTCTCCCATGTCGATCACTTATTCCTCCGACCATGTCTCCATTGGTCGTCGGGTCATGATCGTGGGGCCTAGGTCGAGAGCCTCGGCCGTGTCATGGGTCGGTGCGGTGGACGTGTCTTGGCCGGGCATTGTCGGACACCACGTGATCGAGACCTTAGGTCGTTCATGATCATGTTCAGACGGTAGCTCCGACATTATGTTTCCAGCAAAATAAGCAACTAAGTCAGTAAAATCTCACGTGCTCGTCGGGTCTGTGTCCGTGATGTGCTCCAGTTGCACATTAGGCTCGGTTCTTGGTTGTAAGTCCACCTTTTCTCCATACCAATTAATCACGTGTTTTGGCCTTGTTTGATCCTCTAAAGTTGGCTTAGAAATGTATAGTTCATCAATTAATTTTCCTGCAAAATTAACAATTATGTTAGAAAATTCCCGACCTGTGGCTCGGGTGATTGCTCCATTCGGTATGCCAATTTGTGGCATGTCATCCTCCCCGTATTCTTGAGGATTTGACCTCAAATCCAAGGGGAAGTCAGCTCCATCTTGTTCATCTTCATCATAGCCAGCAAATGGAGAAAGATCTTGTACATCATATGTGGCTAAAAGTCCATAATTGTCGGGTAACACGAGTTTGCATGTACTTGGGTTGAATTCATCACCCCGAAAATTCTTCATGCTTGAGACCTTCATAAAAGTGAGCCATCCATGAACACTTTCTATTGGTGTTTCATAAGATTCTATGCAATTCACAACAACATCATTCTTTCCTCAGCCAAAGTAATCATTAATCTGGTTTATATTATGCCACCACATAACTAGATCAACATGAGTCACTATCCCAATTATAATCCATAGTGTTCCCATAATAATTAGCAATGACTCACCGGTCGCTCGACGAGGGTTGACACTCCTTGGCCGGATGTGACTCACCGGATAAGAGGGGTCGGAGGATGGACCTATCAAACGGGCTTGGTAGCCTCGAACATGTCCTCGGTTGCGGCCGTGGGGCGACTTGGCGCTATAGTGTGCGCGCGTGATGGTACCGGGGTGTGGGCGGCCGTGGACGGGATGCTAAGTTGTGCGCGCGGAGGCAATGCTACTGACGTGATGCTAAGTTGTTCCCGCGCGGGCGCTCTTGTTATGCTAAGTTGTGCGCGCGCGGACGCTGTCATGATGCTAAAGGTTGTGCGCGCAAGCGACGCTGATCTTGCAGAATGTGTCGGGGCGCACGCCGTTGTTGCCGAAGTGAGCGTGCGCGCAGTTGTTGCCGAAGTTAGTGCGTGGATGGACGGAACATGTTGTTCTCTCAATGGTGGGAGCGGGCGCTGGGCGCGTTGTCTTAATAGTAGGGGCGCGCGCTGGGCACGCTGTCTAATAGTTCACGCTGGGCGCGCTGTTTCAATAGTGGGCTCGCATGCTGGGCGCTCTCTCTCAATAGTGGGCGTGCTGTCTCAATAGTGGGCGTGCTTGCTGGGCGTGGTGTGGGTGTCTTGCGTGCTGATGCGCACGCGCCATAATCCTCGAGCTCCCACTCGAACAAGTCATTCGGCTGCTCTCTATCTTTCTCTGAGGGCTTCTCAATGCCCATGTTACCTGCAAAAATAGCAACTAAGTTAGATAAAACTTGGAGGTTGGGACCATGAGTCGGGGGTTGCGTGATGGTTGCGTGATGTTGCTCGACCGTTGTACATCACTTCCTCTCCGGAATCGACCCCCCTAATTCTCCGTCACCCGTCACCACCATAGTAGGCCACTATCCTACCATCGAAAGTTGATAGGGCAGAAATTTGAATGATGCGTCGCCAGCACAAAGGCCGTGCGATCCGTCAAGTTATCATGAATCATCAAAGCAACGGACTAGGTCCGCGTCGACCTTTTATCTAATAAATGCGTCCCTTCAAGAAGTCGGGGTTTGTTGTAAGTATTAGCTCTAGAATTACTACGGTTATCCGAGTAGCAAGTACCATCAAATAAACTATAACTGATTTAATGAGCCATTCGCAGCTTCACAATTTGAATTAGTTCATACTTACACGTGCATGGATTAATCTTTGAGACAAGCATATGATTACTGGTAGGATCATGAGTCTGGATCGCATCCTCGGTTGAGCTGCCAGGGCGACATCAACGCGCAAGGAAAGCAATCGCAGTCATTGTTAGTGCCAACTTGGGTCAAGCTCTCGACACTCTCCAATCGAAGAGGCCGGCAACTAATGCGTTCATTTTCTACATCCGAGGCAACGACCAACAAACACATGCACATCGCCAAATACAATCAAAAGCAACAGCAAGAACTGAAGCATCGAATTTTCCTAGCAGGGTGTAGCAGCCAGCTTTGACATTCGCCGCGTATCCAAATAAGACACCGACTGAAAGGCTCCACGAGACATAGGACATGTCGAGTTTAGGTCAATCATACAGAAACCGATGCATTTTCCACGACAAACATGAAGCCCACTAGAGCAAACACCTTGAGAAAGAACGTGGAGCAACAGTTCATTGCACAAAGCAATGATCCTAGTAAGCTACACGCCCAAAATACCACTTACGCGCTTTTTGCTCCAACGAAGCCAAGACAAGGTCGAGCTACAACCGCGTGCCTGCCGGACATCCAGCAACCAACACAACATATCTCTACCATCTAGCCAACCGAGCTCAGCGCGACTATCAAAAGCAAAGGCAACAATGGTCGATATGGTCGCTTGTCAGAAGACCAGCTTCTCTGAAAGTCGATAGCCTGCAACCGCAGTGAACAACGAGATCAAGTGTGTCGCAAGCGACATAGCCGCCATGGCTGCAGCCACACCCACCTTCGGCCACACGAGAAAACCAATTGCTCTTTTGATCGCACACGCCCAACAAGCACGAAGACCAGTTATCAAACACGTAACAAATCTTTGGCTACAGCTTAATAAATGAGGGACACGACTACGAGATCGGTGCCAGGGACGCCGCATTGAACAGATTGCTGCCTGAGTTTTGTGGAGTCACCACTGGCATGCTCGACCGGTACAACAACAATGAGCAACAAGAAACCGAGCTCACCGCAAGCAAACATAGCCGCCCTGACTGCAGTCGGGACCACCTTCGGCAAAACGAGATAAGCAATTACTACTTTGATAGCATGCGGCCACCAAGCACGAGGACAAGTCATCGGACAAGCGACAAATCTTTGGCCACAACTTAATATCTGAGGGCACCAATCTCAATCGGTGTCAGGGACGAAGCATTGCACGGATTGATGTCTGAGTTTTGCGGAGTCACCCTCGACGTGGTCGCACGAGGCCTCCTGAGGCAACCGTTCACAAGCTTAAACTTCTCTGATGGACGGCACCGCTTTCGAACGATGACATCTTGCGACAATTGAGGGACGATAACATTACCAGACAATCGAGTACTAGCAAAGTCGAAGGATGATCGAGGGTGATCGGTGCCATGGGCGCTGAATTGAACATTTGCCCATTTTTCCCAGGGGCCGCCGGCGGTCGTCGGAGACTGGCCATGGCCTCCGAACACAGGGGGGTGATGTGCAACGGTCGAGCACCATCACGCAACGCCAGAGCACCATCACACAACCCCCGATGAACGGTCCCGACCTCCAAGTTTTATCTAACCTAGTTGCTATTTTTGTAGGTAACATGGACATTGAGAAGCCCTCGAAGAAAGATAGAGGGCAGCCGAATGAGTTGTTTGAGTGGGAGGTCGAGGAACATGGCGCGCAGGCATCAGCACGATGGACATCTACACCTCGCCTGCACGCGTGCCCAATATTGAGGCAGCGTGCTCAGCGCGAGCGCCCACTATTGAGACAGCATGCCAAGCACGTGCCCCCACTATAAAGACAAACCCCCACCATTAAAACAGCACGCCTACTCGCGCTCAGCCTTGCGGGCACAGCATGTTCCATCCACGCACTCCCTTCGGCAACAACCGCACGCGCGCTCACCTTAGCAACAACGGCGTGTGCCCTGACACATTCCGCAAGATCAGCGTCGCCCACGTGCGCACAACTTAGCATCATGACAGCGCCCGCACGCGCAAAACTTAGCATCACGACAGCGCCCTCGTGCGAAAAACTTAGCATCACGTCAGCAGCGTCGTACGCATGCGCACAACTTAGCATCCCGTCAACTTAGACCTCTCTTATTTAAAGTGAAGTTTATCAAATAAGAGAGCCTTCTGCCTTACTTGATTGCCATCCTCCCACCCCTCTTCTCCAGGGAGTCACATCCGGCCAGGTTACGCCGCACTAGTTTGCCGAGACCACAAGTGTCCAGACACTCAAATGCGTGCTGAGCTTGTCAAAACTCCGCCTGTCTTCTTGGTAGCGCGGCCATTGATGTGCCACGAGACTCGGGCCCAACGGACCGAGACTTTTATACTAACTTCGTTGTTCATTTTGTAGGGAACATAATCACGGAGAAACCCTCGGAGTTAGATCAAGACCGGCCGAGAACGTGCATCATGCGGCACCCCGAGTCGGACACCGAAGACCGCGCCAAGACCGCACATATCAGACCAGCAGACACGGCGCCAGGCAAGACAGTTCGAGCCAAGGTCGCCCACACCATGCCGGCCGCGGCGCGCGACGAGACAGACCACGCCCAGACAGCGCCCCGCGGGCCAGCCGACACGGCCCATGCCGAGTCCCATTAAGGGGCTCGGCCCATCTTCAATAAGTGGCCGAGCGCCACATTTCCTTTCAGCAAATAAAGACTTAGAAGAGTAAGAAGAGCAAGCCCAAGTCACGGAAAGACGAATTAAAGGTCCGCAACCCAACAAGGCCGAGACCCATGGGACGTGAACGAAGCCCACGAACACTTATCATTTTCAGCCGTGCCAAAATCTTATGGAAGGAGCCTATTAGCGGGAGAATCATACTTAGAGAGATAAGAGGGAATTCGCACACACAAAATCCCATGAAACTCGGAGATCACGCTCATCACGCCCGTGCACCCGACAACGCCCACCCGCGCGCGTGCCCGACCTCAACCCGGCCGTGCCCCCGCAACGCTGACGCACTCCTTCACGCACCCGGATCCAGCTACATACCGACAGCGATGACGCATGCACCCGAGCACCCGGACCCAACTACACCACGGCGGATCCCGCAATTCTCGAGCCACATCACCGATCCGAGCCTTCACGATCCTAGACGGCACATCAACTTGGTATCAGAGCTAAAGTTCCTATTTTGATTGTAAAAATCCAATTTTTACATCAATGGAACGCATGGTGACACGCAGCGGAGCCGTCCTCGGAAACGCCCGCGACCAAGGCACCACGAGTGAACCATCGCTCCACTCCGGACCTCCCGAACATGAACCAAGCGTCCAAGAGCAACTGGATGCTAACAACCAGCGGATGGAAGAGCGTTTTTCGGCCAACGAGCGCTTAATGCACACGATCCTTCAACGATTGGACACGATGGCCAATCATCAAGCGCAACATCCGGCCGCACCACCGCCCATGCGAAGGCCCGAGAACGACAATTTCCAAGCCCGGCCGCATGAATCGGATGGATCCGATGATGAGTACTTCCCGAACCATCGAAATCGGGAAGATGACAAGCGACTCCCAAAGATCACAATTCCCTCTTTCAACGGGACCGCCGATGGAAACACCTACCTTGAGTGGGTAGAAAAGGTTGATTCAATTTTAACCTTTATAATTATCCCGAGAATTTAAAGGTACAATTGGCATCTTTGGAATTTACGGACTATGCGGTACTTTGGTGGAGATGCCACCGAGCACAACTCCGGCGCGAAAGAAAACCGGATGTCTCGACATGGGACATCATGAAGGTACATATGCGCACCCGATTTTTGCCCAATTATTATCGGCAAGAATTATTCTTGCAATTACAAGGGTTAAGGCAAGGTGGACGATCGGTCGAGGAATATCTCACCGAATTCGAGACTTTGCGGATCCGATGTGAATTGGAGGAGCCTAGTGAACAAATCATAGCTCGGTTCATTAGAGGACTCCAAAGGGATATTGGGGATGTCGTGGAGTTACAAGCCCATGATTCATTTGAGTCCCTTATTCAAATGGCCTTACGGGTGGAGAGACAAGTAAAGCGGAGGAACAAGGCCCCGGCCCAAAGGCCGATTCCGAGAGCACCCGCGCCATATCGCCCGACTCCCGCGACAGCACCCGCGCCCACGCCCACGCCATGGGCCCCGAAGCCAATCCAGCCCGTCAAGCCCCAAGAGGCCGTGAGCGAAGCATCCCGGACTCGAGAGATCCATTGTTTTAAATGTCTCGGCCGAGGACATATGGCAGTCCAATGCCCTAACCGAAGGGTTATGACAATTCTCGAGGGCTCCGAAGAAATTGTGAGCGAGGATGAAGCCGAGGGCCCACAAGAGTCCTTGACCGAGCCCGATAAGAACCATGGCCCGGCCGTGGACGACGACGACACGTGCCATGCCCAAGATGGCAAATGGCTCATGATCCGACGGGTCCTCTCGACCCAAACTCAACCGGAAGCCTACCAAAGGGAGAATCTTTTCCATAGTCGATGTTTGATCAAAGAAAGGGTTTGTTCCTTAATTATTGACGGAGGGAGTTGCACGAACGTGGCCTCCCGAGAACTAGTGGACAAGTTGGCCTTGCCAACCACCGATCACCCGGCTCCTTAAAAATTACGATGGATCACGGACAAGGAGGATGTCCGAGTAACGAAACGCACCCGGGTAGATTTTATGATCGGCCACTACAAAGAAACAGTGGTGTGCGAAGTGGTGCCCTTGACCGCCACTCACCTTTTGCTCGGCCGACCGTGGCAATTCGATCGGCATGTCATGCACGATGGACGGACCAACCACTACACGTTCCACATGAATGGCCGAAAAGTCATTCTAGCCCCCATGACCCCGGAGCAAGTGGCCAAGGATGAGGCCATCAAAAAGGAGGCCCGAGCCAAGGCAACTTTATTTATGGGCCGAAAGGAACTTGAACGATGCTTAGCCCGATGTGACACGATAGTCATGTTGCTCCACCGAGACGAGGGCCAAGACAAAGGGCCCCTAATTCTGGACTTTATCAAGCCATTGCTCAACCGGTTCAAGGATGTTTTTCCGGAAGAACTTCCCTCGGGTTTACCTCCCCTCCGAGGGATTGAACACCAAATCGACCTCCATCCGGGAGCCACATTACCTAATCGACCTCCATATCGATTAAACCCAGAAGAGAGCAAGGAGTTACAACGCCAAGTTCAAGAGCTCCCCGATGATGGTTTTCACGTGAAACCAAAAACCTAATAGATGGGCCAAACCGATGATGGAATGTCCATAATCAAATGGACTTGAACACTTGTATCTTTTGGGCTAATGGTTGGGCACTTCCATGGGCTGCTAGCTGCTGCTCCCACGAAGGACAAAGATGAAATTCAGCTTTCCTTTCCGTTGGGGCCAAACATGGCCATGGATCAGCCACCATGGGTTGGATGCTCTTGGGCTGCTCCATCTTCTGGAGGCCTCTTTAATGGCAATCGTTGGCTGGGAAGTTGTTGTCCAAAGTTTATGTTCTGCCCTATGATGGAAACCTTAAGATGTGGGTCACAGTTTTGTAGAAGCACGTTTGTCTAAAACAGGTCCGGAAGGTGGTCGAAACGGCTGCACAAGCCTCGAAGGTCAGCTTGGGCCGAAACCAGAAATGTTGTTTTCATCACCATGGATGTTTTGATCACCCTTCCATGCCACGGGTACACTAAGTGCCCTTACATGTGCACAAATTTAAGCTACTAATTATCCTCCTAATTATTACATAAAACTAACTAAATTATTACACAAAGTGCCCTGCATTGGAAGTTGTGTAGAAGTTTCCCCATCACCCCTGCACTATTTTCTTCCTGTTGGTCTGTTTGTGCATCTGAAAGTGTCTCCGTGTATTTTAATGTTCCGCACGTGCTTGTAAGATGAAATTCGGGTCACACTTAGTCCACTTCCTAAAGTTTCATTTGGCTGAGTTTATTTGACTTAATCCTGTATGCATTTGGAATATTAACCGTTACACCTCACTGTTTCTGTCTTGGACTTTCTCCTTGGCAGATTACCCTTGTGTCTTCTTTCTCCAGACACTTCTCATAACCCCGAGCGTGTCATTTGGTATCAGAGCCAAATATCCCTTTCCAACTTCCTTTTTTCCTCTGTATTTTTGTTGTTTTATTTTGATAATATGTATTCACTAGTTGCACCACATTCGAGATCAAACCGAGCAGCAAAAAGCCACTACTCGGATTACCTTGAATCGGACTATTATGAATCGTTGGAGGAACTCAAGCTCCTTGTGTTGGAACTTCGTCAAGATATTCACAAGTTGAATAAAAGTTATGCTGCTTCTCTCCAACAAAAAGTGGAAGAAATTGTTGAGGTACAAATCGAGCAAGTGGATGATGTTGTCGGTTTTGAGGAAAATAATATTTCCCTGGAATCCAACAACTCTAATGATATCTTTGAAAATCTTCATGAGCCTAACAAAGAAGAGATCATAGACAACCCTTCATTAGCAGCAACATCTCATCCTTGAATGGAAGGGACAAATAATTTTGAAGAGTTTATAATGAAATACCATTGTATCCAAGTAGACCTTGAGGATGACATGGCCAAACCGCACAAGGTTGTGGCCGAAAGGTATGATCTATTTAACCAAGTGCTTAGTTACCTTCATCATATTGGTTTCAGTGGACGTGGATATTTTAATGGTATTGATCTGAAGTTTTTGAAGGAAAATTTTATTATAGAAGTTAATCATGCTAATTTGGTGGTTCAAGATTCCTCAATTGGAGATAATGAGCTTGTGATGCCTTATTTTAGTGCTAAAGGAATATTGGATATACCCCACCTTAGAAATGAACATTGTAGAATGTATGTTGATGCCTTTACTATTGATGACCCGTGGCTTGTCTCATTTAATTGATGGTGTTAAGCTTAATGAGGTCTTAAGCTTTGGAAGTTATTCATTTGTTGTGGCCAAGTATGACCATTATATTTTTGGATATTCTTTGTTTCTATCTCAAGTTTTTGGCATGAAACCCGAGAGTATGTTTTTGCTACAAGCTTCATTTAAGATGTGGATGATCGCTTGGCCCCATTGGGAGAAGAGTTATCACGACATTGAGTTCCTTGACCTGAATGGAGCCAAGAAGTTCGAGCTAGTAAAGATGACACATAACTATGGATGTGAAGCTATGCAAAGAGACACCAAATCTTATACCGAGATTGCTAACCGAGGAAGAAAGAAGGTAAAGTTCAAGGTAAGTGATTTGGTTTGGCTTAGCCTAGAGAGGGAGATGTTTACGAAACAAAGGTGTTCAAAGATAGATCCTAAAGGTGAAGGTCCTTTCAAGATTTTGGAGAATGTTACTCAAAATTCCTTCAAGCTTGAGTTACCCGGAAAATTTGGAATTGCAGCCATTTTACACATTCATTGTCTATCTTCTTATGTCGATGATGATGAGGATTACGAGGATGAGGAGGAGCAGCCCATGGATTCGAGGGCAAATCCTCATTCACCCGGAGGGGATGATGTGCCACGGATTAGCACATCTAGAAGCGGAAGCAAACTATTTTCTAATGAGTTTGTTGATTTTGTAGGAAGCTTGTTTTATAAAGGTTTAATCAAGAAGCCAAAGATGAAGGGCATGGTGAGCCCTAGTTTTCAAGTGGGGTTGATGCATTTCATGGGCCAACCACACTTGATGAAGGAAGAGGAGTTCAAGGGTGGCACATTAAGGTGGCCCCAAATCACCAAAACATGAAGGGGAAAACATGTTTTCCTTTTGACAACTTTGTGTAATAATTTAGTTAGTTTTATGTAATAATTAGGAGGATAATTAGTAGCTTAAATTTGTGCACATGTAAGGGTGCTTAGTGTACCCGTGGCATGGAAGGGTGGTCAAAACATCCATGGTGATGAAAACAACATTTCTGGTTTCGGCCGAAGCTGATCTTCGAGGCTTGTGCAGCCGTTTGGACCACCTTCCGGACCTGTTTTGGACAAACGTGCTTCTAGAAAAATGTGGCCCACATCTTAAGGTTTCCAGCATGGGGCAGAGTATAAATTTTGGATAACAACTGACCAGCCAACCATCGCCATTACAGAGTATAAATCCTTGTAAGTTTCTTTCCCTGACCTGGGGTTGCTTCGATAACGTCTGCTCGTCGTTCGTCTCTGACTCGCCGACGCACTAGGGTCGTCAAGAGTTCTCCAAACTGCAACTTGCGAGCGCAACATATTCATCAAGGGAATGTCAACCACCGTCGATCGCGTCGCGAGATGCCGAGGACTCCGTTTTAGACCAGCAGCAATGATTTCACACGGGAGGCCAATGTCTGCGCCCGACTACCTCTCTCAACCAGCCCGAGCAAAGCAGCAGCACAAGTCTACTTCGATGCACGCAATTGACGTGGTTTTTCTTTTTGGTGCGGCGGCTATGATGCGTGACGCCCAAGCATGCGTGCCCTCAGCTAGCAGGCTTTGGTCGCAACTTACGTTCAAAAACTCGATGGTTCACGGGATTTTGCAATTCACACCAAGTATCGCATTTCACTACGTTCTTCATTGATGCGAGAGCTGAGATATCCATTGTCGAGAGTCGTTCGATATTTTTATCAAGTTTGCAAGTACCCCTGCATCCCAACATCGGGACGAGGGTAAGCATTCTATGTTACACATTCCTTGACGCAACTCGCGCCGGGGTTCGTTAGGGGGCGAGACACGTGGGAGGTAGGGCCGCAGAAAAGCGGCCACCACCTCCAACACGCCTCGCACCGTCCCGCACAGTGCGGGAATTTGACAAAGTAGTTCTCTGGTTTCTCTGGATTTTGCAGGAATCGGCAATGATCCTTCCGCAAGTTCACCTACGGAAACCTTGTTACGACTTATCCTTCCCCTAAATGATAAGGTTCAGTGAACTTCTCGTGATGTGGCAGGCAGGAACCCGCCCACTTCGCCGCGATCCGAACACTTCACCAGACCATTCAATCGGTAGGAGCGATGGGCGGTTTGTACAAAGGGTAGGGACGTAGTCAACGTAAGCTGATGACTCGCGCTTACTAGGAATTCCTCGTTTAAGGCCAACAATTGCAATGATTTATCCCCATCATGATGAAATTTCAAAGATTACCCGATCCTGTCGGCCAAGGCTATATACTCGTTGAATACATCAGTGTAGCGCGCGTGCGGCCCAGAACATCTAAGGGCATCACAAACCTGTTATTGCCTCAAACTTCCTTGGCCTAAGCGGCCATAGTCTCTCTAAGAAGCTGGCCGCATAGGGTCACCTCCACATAGCAGCTCATTCGAGACTCAAAACAAAAGACCAGCAGCAGCAAAATTGCTGTCTCCCCTGATTTCTTTGGTCTGTCTTGCTTCCCTCGGAGCTATTCGTCATTTTGCTCGCTGCTCTTCCTCCTGTGCTACCAAAGCTCTGTTTGGATCTGCTGCCACTTTGCTGCTTCTTCTTTATCCAGCTGCTGCTGCGGGCCTCCTCCCTTCTCGGTCCTGCTGTCTCCCTGTTTGCCGCGTCTCCGTGGCTGCTGCTGCTGAGCCTCCAGCCTGTTTCCTCCCTGAGGTGCCCCACTTGATGCCAACTGGGTTGAGCTGATCATTTTTTGTCCACGCTACTTTTTTCTTTTTGAGTTTTGGCTTATGTTATATTCCGATTTCTTTGTTTGTGAGGGTTTTTCTAAGAGTTCTGGGGCTGTTTTGTATTTTGGTTAGCCAGCATGTTGGCTCTCCATTAAGGTCTTTGCTCTCCCTTGCTTGCTACTCAGGTTTTCCGGGGTGGTCATTCTGGCTTGTAGATTTCCCTCCACTCCGAGCTTTCAGATTCACTCTCTTGTTTCTATTTTTGCTTCAATTTATTTATCTTAAACAAAAAAAAAAAGAAAAAAGAAAGAGCTCTTAGTGGGTGGTTAGGAGAATTCTCTCCCAAAGGCGATTTGGCGATTCTTCACATGTATTATTGTTGCTTTTCTCTCCCCCTCACTGTTTTCTTTCCTCTTGAAAGAGGTAGGAAATTCGGGCGGAGATCTATTTTATCTACTCAAAGATTTCTGCATGCGGGTTGTTTCCAGGTTAGTTCCAGATATTTCTGCTTCCATCGTTTTGTGGATTTCTCCTCTGGATTTTCTGGGCTTTCCCTGCGGGTGATCTCTCGGGTTTGGAGAGTTCTATAATCCTTGGGTTTTAGAACTTTCACTGGCTGGTTCCTGGTTTTCTGATAAATTCTCCGACTGGATTCCCTCATTTTTATTTTGAGCTTCAATTTTGTCTCGTTATTGTTGTTCCAGCAAGCTTCTTTTTGAGGATTTCCCTCTGTTTGGTATTATCGGTATTTTTCTCTCCTGGTTTTTTAGCAGAATTTTCTAGTCTATCTTGCAAGTTCCTTCTATTTACCTATTCGAAGCATTCTGCACACGATTTGGTCCCAGGTATTATCGGCATTCTATCCTGGTTTTCTTCGGCTGAGTTTATTGGTGTTTCATCCCTAGGGCTTCCCCGCGGGACAAAATCCGCACCTATAAATTATCTCAAGGTTAACAGATTATTTGTTTATTACACCGGGATTAAGGTTTACGGATTGTTTCAGATTATTGCCCATCTTCATCGGCAGAAAATTATAGGTTGAAATCTGGTTTTTCATCTCTGAAATCTAGCTATTTTTTCAATCTAATTGCTCCGGCAGTACTCCTGGCGTCTGGCCTTCCCCTCTTGGCCTCCAGAAGTTAATCCTCTAGAAGTTAATCCTCCAGACGTTAATTCATTCATAAGCTGCCACATGTCTCCATTTTTCTGGAGTCTCCACTCCTCATTACTGACCTGCCGCCCACCTCCCCTCTCTCTGCCAGACCCGGCTCCGGGATTCCCACCCTGTCCATTCCCAACGTGAACAATTAGAATTTTCTGTTCGTCTTGTTCATTCCCAACGGCAAGTGTTTCGATTTTTGGCTTTTCGGCCCCAGACAATTAAGGCTTCCCACTCCTTCGGTTTCTCCAGAAGTTCGAAGTAGACCTAGCCTACCACGTGTCGTTGGTATTGGGGAAACTATCTGGTGCCCTCTGCATGTCTGCCTACCCTCCCCCCTGACATCCTCCTATCCTCCTCTTGCCCGAGAAAACATTTAATTTTCTCTGCAGCAGCCATTCCGTCTATCCTTTTTCTATCTCCTTCCAAAGAACCTCTTCTGCCAATTGACCTCATCTCATAGAAGACTTAGCCTTTTTTTTTCTTTTGATCAATTTACGTGGGTTTTCTTTCAGCTACCCTTACTATGCCGAAAAAAGTTCAGTTCAGCGAGTTCATCAAAGAACTCGAGGAGCCAAATGCCTCGAAGCCTTCAAAATCTGAGAAGCACCCGAAAGATTCAAATAAAATAAAAAGAAGGCCACCTCTTATATTGCTCGGCAAGAACCCCCCC
>QAOC01035689.1:0-37603 GCA_003255005.1 Begonia fuchsioides | reverse complement strand
CCAGTGCTCTTGAATCCCACCAGGTTTCCTCCTCTCCCACAGAACCATCCTCCCCTCGCCTTGACCTCTTCCCCCCTCTCCTTAAAGAGGACATCTCTCTTGAAGGAAAAGATCAAAACCCCCCTTTCTCTACTTCTTTTGCTGACTTGGTTAAAATTGAAGAAATTTAGGCCAAGGTCATATTCTCCTCTGCTCAATGCAAAGAAGAAATTGTATATCTTGCTGACTCTGAAACTCTAAATGTAAAAGAAGACCTTGGCCACGTCCTCATTGGCTACTTCCCGAACAGACACCCGTGAAGGGTTGGGCTAAATCAGATCATTAACAGTTGTAGTGTCCAGGTTAAAACCATTACTAGTGCAAAAGGCTGGATTACCTTTATTTTTCAATCAGCAGAGAGTTGTAGTAAAGTTCTCCGAGAAGGTCCTTACTCAGTTTTTGGAAAGCCTCTGTTATTAAAAGAGAGACCTGACTGGTTCGTTTTTGGGGATGAAAGTTTCAAATCTATCCCGGTTTGGGTTATCCTTGATGATCTGCCTCTGGAATGCTGGAGTAAAAACGCTTTAGATGATCATCCAAAATTGGTAAACCATTGATGATAGATTATTTCACTAAATCTCTCTGTAAGACTGATTTCGCCCGAATCCTTATTGAAGTTGATATATCCAAAGACCTTGTCAAGGAAGTGAAAATCATGAAGCCGAATGGACTCCTATTTACCCAAAAAGTGAAATATGAAACCGAGCCGGCTTTCTGCTCAACATGCTCCATTGTCGGCCACAAATCAGAGGCTTGTAAACCCAATTCCAAACCTATTCCAAAATTACCCTTGGATCCCCATGCTTCAGCCCTTTCCCCTCCCTCCTTTTCCCGAGCCTCCTCAGTTATTCCCGCAAAATTCATTCCATCCCTCCCCTCCCCCCCACTCTCTTCTCCCAGCCCTGAGGGATTGCTTGCTGAGCAGGCCTCTAGCTCCTCAAATGGCCTTGCTTCTGTTCCATCTATCCCCCCTCCCGCCCTTGCCTGCCATGACAAAGTCTGTCATGGGCTTTGCTCTTCATTTGCCCCCCCTCTTCAGCCTGCCAAATCAAATGTTGATGAAAACGTTTCTTCCCTACAATCTGATTCGGATTTTGACTCTTCTTTCAAAATTGTTATGAGGCCTAAATCAGGAAAGATGAAACCAAAAGGCCCTAGCGTAACATGTGGTAACCAATTGTCATCAATGGCGGAATGCAACAAAATCAAATCATCTCGGGGCCTTGCCCCCTCATCCCAATGATTTTTGCCTCCTGGAATGTAAGGGGCCTAAACTCGCCCCTAAAGCAAGATGCGGTGTTCAGCCTCATCTCTAGTTCGAATGTAGACATTCTCGGTATCCTTGAGTCAAAATCCTCCTTGGAGACCTTGAAAGCCTTCTCTTCCAGAAGGCTCCCTGGCTGGAATATTATTTCAAATTTTGATCTTGCTCCAAATAGTCGAATTGCCATTATTTGGAATGAAAGCAAGCTTTCGGTAAATTTATTGGCCTCCCACCCGTAAGTTATCCACATATCTTTAACTTTCAAAATCAGCAAGCGCGCTGTTATCTCTTCCTTTATTTATGGCCTCCACTCCATTGCCGATAGGAATGATCTTTGGAACAATCTATCCTCTTTTAATGGAGGCATTTCCTCCCTGTGGATTCTTATGGGGGATTTCAATGCAATTATGTCCTTTGATGAGCGAAGAAGCAATTCCAGGGTATCCACTAGAGAATTTAAAGGCTTAATAGAATGTTGTATTTCTCTTGGTCTTCAGGACCTCAATTCAGCCGGTTGTTATTTCACCTGGTCAAATGGTTCTGTCTCTTCAAAGCTTGACAGGGCTCTTGTAAACAGCCACTGGATTCATCAATGTCCTCATGCTTCTGCCATTTTCCTCCCCTGTGCTTTCAGACCATTCCCCGTGTGTTGTCTCCCACCTCCCGGGAAACTTCCCTGGAAATTTTTTAACATGTGGACCTCATACCAAGATTTTCGGCAGGTTATATCTTCTCACTGGAATTTCAAAATGAATGGCTGAAAGCAATTTGTCCTTGCATCCAATAGAGTTTCTATGGCTAAAAATGATCTTTAAAAAGCCCAACCTTCTTTGTTTGGATAAACCAACCAAATTTTTTCATGCCTTGGCCTGTAGGAATGCAAAGAAAAATTTCATTCATCCCTTTCCAGAGATGACGGTTTTGTGAAAACTTCTCTTGATCAAATCCCGGCTGAATTTATTAACTATTTCAATCATATCCTTGGAGTCTCTCATCCAGTATCTCGGCTAAAGGAATGCTACTTAAAATCGGGTCCTAAAATATCATCTGAATGCAGCTCATCCCTTGTAAAAGAAATCTCTTACAAGGAAATTCTGGATCCCCTGCATAGTATTGCAATTGATAAGGCCCCTGGCCTGGATGGCTATTCCTCAAAATTCTTTATTGATTCTTGGGATATCATTGGAGAAGGTTTCACTTATTCTTTTGTTCGGGTTGCCTATTAAAACAATTCAATCATGGGATTATTGGCCTTATCCCCAAGTCCAGTAATGCTCAAGGGCCAAAGGATTATAGGCAGATTACTTGCTGTAATGTTGTCTACAAAGTAATCTCAAAATTTTTGGCAAATAGGCTCTCAGACTCCTTATGTCTGGTCATTGATCAAGCCCAATCAGCTTTTGTAAAAGGAGATCTATGATTGAGAATATCCATCTCATGCAAGAGTTAATCCGAAAGTACAATACAAAAAAAGCTTCTCCAAGATGTTTCTTAAAGATCGACCTTTGGAAGGCTTTTGACACTATCTCATGGTCCTTTCTAAATTCTATCCTTTTAAAACTAGGCTATCCGCCTAGTTTTGTAAACTGGATCATGGAATGCATCTCAATAGCCACATTTTCCATCTCTCTAAATGGGAAAATGCAGGGTTTCTTCAAGGGCAAGCGTGGTCTTAGGCAAGGTGACCCCCTATCTCCATATTTATTTGTAATTTGCCTGGAATATCTCTCGAGGATTATACGATCAAAGCTCCCTTCCTCTGGTTATAATTTCCATCCAGCTTGCTAGCCCCTGGGTATCACTTACCTTGCTTTTGCTGATGACTTGATTCTCCTTTCTAGAGGCGACCTCATCTCAATAAAGGAAATTCTGTCATGTGTATATGAATTAAGCGATGCCTCGGGCCTCTCCCTAAATGTTCTTAAATCAAGCTTCTATCTTGCTTGAGCTTCGGATGATTTCTGGCAAGAAATAAAAAACCTCTCTGGCCTCGAGGAGGGTTCCATGCATTTTCGTTATTTAGGTATCCCTCTTTCTCCGAACAAACTAAATCAGAATAATTACGACGGTCTCTTCAATAAAATCAGGTTATACCTAGATATTTGGAGTGCAAAATCTCTAAGCTATGCAGGTAGTGTAGAGCTTATTAAAAGTGTCATTCAAGGTGTTGAATGTTTTGGGATGATTGTTTTTGACCTCCCGGCTGCTGTTCAGCAGAAAATTACGCAAATGTGCAGAAATTTTCTATGGGGTAAAAAATATTCAAACATTGCCTGAGATTTATGCTGTCTGCCAAAAAATGAAGGGGGTTTGGGGTTTAAAACTCTCAAAGCTTGGAACTCCGTCCTTCTAGCAAAAACCCTCTGGAACGTGCACCAGAAAAAGGATTCTCTTTGGGTCAGATGGCTTCAGCATTACTACATTAAACAGGAAAATTTCTAGGATTGGTCCCCGGGTTATAGAGCTTCTCCATTGATTGAAAAGCTACTTCAAATTAGAAACTTAATTTTGTGTAATGCTGGATCACCGAACAATGTTGATTCCCTCCTTGTCTCCTGGAGTTTGGCCACTCGCTCAAAAGCCCTTTCTACAGTATATGATTTTTTTCGGCTGGTGGGGATCGCAAAGCCAACCTTTAAAGCCATCTGGAGCAAATGTTATATCCCGAAGCACAGCTTCACCCTATGGCTTGCCTTTCATAATCGGCTTGCAACAAAGGACCCTCTTCCCTTCCTTAGTGCTGAGGGTGGCTGCCTCTTTTGCAACTCCCAGCTCGAATCATCTAACCATATTTTTTTGAGTGCTGTTTTTCGCAGGAAATCTGGAACATTGTAAAGCAGAAATTCGGCTTCCCTAGAAGAATGTCGACTATCGCGAGTGCCCTTAAGTGGATTATAAAGGAGGGAAAGAATGGGAACAAAAAAAGAGCCAAAGGTTGCTGATTGTATTGAGCGAAAGGTTTTTAAAATACTTTTCAAGGCCTACCCTGCCCTCACTTCTAGAGTTGAGAGCCCCCTTCTTGTTTTGGAAGACTTTTTTGCTCTCCCCTTTTAAATGTTTTATGTTGTTCTCTTGGTTGTCTGCTTTCTCTGGTTTGCCTGCATATTTTCATGGATGGTTTGCTGTTTTGGCTTTGCTGTTTCTTTTGGCTGCTTGTTTTTTCCGGTTTTTGCTTGTCTGGAAATCTGCTTGTTTAGTAGCTCTGTCTGATGGTTCGTATTAGTTTCTCATCCAGTGCTAATCAATATGGTGCAGGAGCTATTTTTCTTCCAATCTTTCAAATTCGTCTTGTGGATTTTCTGCCTCTCGTAGCAATGCTTTCTGTTGTCTTGGACGTCTCGGTTTCATCCCGAGCCACTGCAAATGATTGGTAATGCTTTTACTGGTCATCTCGAGTTTTTGTAGGTTGAGTCTCCAGCTTGTGGTTTCCGCGTCAAATTTCTCGGGTTTTCTGTATCTTGTCTTTTCTCTTAATATATACTTACTTATAAAAAGAAAGAGCTCTCAGTCTGTCAATCCTTGCTATGTTTGGACCTGGTAAGTTTCCCCGTGTTGAGTCAAATTAAGCCGCAGGCTCCACTCTTGGTGGTGCCCTTCCATCAATTCCTTTAAGTTTCAACCTTGCGACCATACTCCCCCCGGAACCTAAAGACTTTGATTTCTCAGAAAAGTGCCGCGATGTCCTATAAGCAACATTCGCCGATCCCTAGTCGACATCGTTTATGGTTGAGACTAGGACGGTATCTGATCGTCTTCGAACCCCCAACTCTTCCCGAGGTCTCCGACGACATCTCCAAACTCCCTAACGTTGCCGTCAGCCGCCACGTCCCAGTTCAAGAATTTTAACTCGATTCCCTTTCGATGCTCGCGTGCTGGGCACTGTCAGACGGGATTGCCCTGTCTCTTAGGATAGACTAACCCATGTGCAAGTGCTGTTTACATGGAACTACCACAAAGATCTGCACCGACGGCAAATCTGCCCGGGCTCGCACCCCAGGTTTTGCAACGACCGTCGCGCCCTCCTACTCATCGGGGCATGGTACTTGCCCCGACAACCGGGTATAGTTCGCGCACTTCAGCCCCATCCATTTTCAGGGCTAGTTGATTTGGCAGGTGAGTTGTTACACACTCCTTAGCAGATTTCGACTTTCATGACCACCGTCTTGTTGTCTTAATCGACCAACACCCTTTGTGGCGAAACCAGAATATCGAAGAAGCCACCTGGGAAAGAGAACAAGAAATGAAGGAAAAGTATCCAGAAATGTTTAAGGTCTAAATTTGGGGACAAAATTTTTATTAAGGAGGGTAGAATGTAACAACCCTCATTATTATTTTAAGAATTTATGATTTTAAAATGAAAGTGTTTAAGAGTGTTGGAAAATTAGTAGCACGTGAATGTGTTACGATTATGAATAATTAGAATAAGAATACTCTGTTTGGGGTGTATCACACCGTGCACCGGCCTAAGTGTTTAGGTTTGATTGGTGTTTGTTTGAAGTCCATTGTTTGATGGTTGCTAGGTTTAAGTAAAGCAATGAAGTGAGTTGGGTTAAAAATGCGCAAGAACTACCTTCACGTATGTTTTGGTCGACCCCAGGAATTTGGAGGGGTCGACACAATTGTACATTTCGGTCGACCCCAGGAATTTGGAGGGGTCGACACAAATGTAAGTTTCGGTCGACCCCAGGATCGACCAGGGGTCGACACAATGTCACCTTTCGGTCGACCCCAGGAATTTGGAGGGGTCGACACAATTTACGTTTCGGTCGACCCCAGGATCGACCAGGGGTCGACACAATGTCACCTACCCCAGGATTTATGAGGGGTCGATACAAATCACTCTCGGGAAATCCTTTCGGTCGACATAACGGACGAACGTTCGACACAAACGACTTACGGGAATAGATTGGGTCGACAACATTAGAAGAGCGGTCGACACATTCATACATGTCGTTGAAAAGTCAGCCAAAACGTGGAGAAATCCGATCGGTGGACGTAAAGGAAAGGTTGATTTTTTATAATTAAGGACGTAAGATAGGCATTGTTTGCCATTTCCCTACCAGCATGGTTTCTTCTCCCTACTTACTCATATTTAGAACTCTCTCGTTGATCAAGAGAAGAGTGAGGTCGAGAAAGAAAGGGAACATCGTGAGAGAAAATAGCGAGAGAGCGAAGGGAAGTGGAAAATTCTGAAACTTTCGAAGAAGTTGAAGCTCTAGGTAATATTTTACATCCTCCAAGTTTCTTAAAGGTTTATTAAGGTTAATAGGAATGTCTTGGATAAACTGGTGGATAAATATGGAGGATTTTATATTAATTGCTGTGAAATCGGTTAATCATGCATAGAGCTAGAGTTTTTGAGATTCGGTCAAGTTTTAGCACGAATTTGAGTTTATGTCCTTCATAAGAGTTAAAGTAGACTCGTAAAGGGATTTGTAGCCGTTATAATCACTTGATTCAAAGCTATGTAGAAAAAGTTAAGGATGTCGCAAGTCAGCATACGGAAACTGTAAAGAGTTTGTGTTGACCCTTTGTAGTTTGGATCGACCGAAAAGAAAACAGTCTCTGTTTTGTCGACATGTGTCGACCCATCATAGTTTATGTCGACCCAATCACTGTTTAAACAGTGAATGCCCTCTATTTTGTCCACATAAGTCGACATGCTTTAGTTTTCTGAATTTGGTGTCTTCTAAGAAGTTATAGTAGACTGCTTAAGGAACAATTTGACACCTTAAGTATTAGGAATGGATCAATATAGAGGAAGTTATGAATTTTGGAAGTTATAGTGAAAATAGTTACTCATGGTATAAAACTTATTCGAATGGTTTGGCAATATAGGTTCTCAAGTCTCTAGTGTGCATTGCCAAGTTGAAACCAAAGACATCAGAAATCAAGGTAAGTATGTGTTGCATGTGTTTGGCCTATTAGAGGTCTACATTGCAAAGGTTATGTATTTTTATGATTTTTGATTGATGATAAACTGGTTGGGGTGTTATGCACAATACACCGACCTCAAGTCATTTGAGGATTGTTTGTGTGCCTTATAATGATTGATTGAAGGATTTCTGTGGAATTTTTATGGATATGTTTATATGACTTTTATTTGGACTAGTATAGATTTTCATGAATTAAGGATAGGATTGTATGTGACATGCTATGGATATCATGCATCATGTTTTCTACGAATGACAACGAACATGAATTTCCATGCATGAAAACTACGAATTATATAAGTGAATCGTAGGGGGATGGCGGATTGAGTGTTAGGTTGCCCATGGGGGTCTTTGATGCCTACTTTCATCCCCGCAATATCTCTATTGATTCGATGAAGACATCTACGATACAAGAGAGTAAAGACGCCCTCGGCAATGGCTATGGGTCCATGTTACCGTGAGCCCAATGGGGATCGACGGTAGGTTGTTATATCTCCTAATGATATAAGTTATGTAAAGGAGAATAAAGATGCCCTCGACAATGGTTATGGGTCCATGTTACCGTGAGCCCAATGAGGATCGACGGTAGGTTGTTATATCTCCTAATGATACACGTTATGTAAACCATAACATCATGTTTTGTGGATGGTCATCATATGGGGGGTGGATCCACACCACAACAATGAAATAAGCTGCATTGTTTTAAATCATATCATTCATTACATCATGCATGTTTTATTTGCACTACTTACTAAGCTTTAAGCTCAATAGTTAGATTTTGCAATGTAGGTGATGACTTGAATGTTGAAGAAATATCACCTAAGGATTTAATATGGAGGAGGAGAGTGTCTTCCATTGAGCCTTGCCGTTGTTAAGCGAGATTTTGACCGGTGGAGTAAGCTCACCAAAAGAAACATGTTTTGAAGAGAACTTGTAAAAAGTTATTTTGAATTACAAATATGTAGTGTTTGTAAAGTTTTATATTTTGAGAATGTGACCTATGTTTAACTACTTTTAAGTGTGATTTGAAATGTTAGCTTCCGCTATGTATGTACAAATTTATATGTATAAATTCGATAAAAGAATTTTCAACGAAAAGCTTTTAATGGTTATAAAAAAAACGGGATGTTACACCGGCCGCGACCAAGCCACCACGAGCAAGCAAACGATGTTCTCCGATCCCCGAGACCCTCGGGATCCCGAGAACAATAACCAGGAGCAATTCGAGGCCATCAATCGGAAGATGGATGCCATGCTTCAAAGGCTCGACGAAATGGCCTAGCAAAATCAAGCCTGAGCGGCCCCGCGGCCCACTCTGCCCGGTAGACGGAGACCCGGACACGGCGGACACCACCGAGCCCTCCCACACGGATCAGACGGATCCAATGATGAAGATTATTATCTCGACCAACAATCGGATCATGAAGAAGAATGGCGGCTCCCAAAGTTGAATATTCCATAATTCAACAGAGCATCCAACGACGACAAGTTCCTCGATTGGGTGGAAAAGGTCGATAAAATTTTCGACCTTTACAACCATTCTGAGAGGCTAAAAGTCCAGCTCGCATCCTTGGATCTCACGGATTATGCGTCCCTTTGGTGGGATAGCCTTCGAGCACAATGACGGAGAGACCAAGAAGGCAAAATCACCACATGGCGCACAATGAAGGACTTGATACGAAAGCGGTTCGTCCCGAGCCACTACCATCAAGAATTATTTCTACAACTCCAAGGTTTAAGACAAGGCAACTCATCGGTGGATGAGTATTTGACGGACTTTGAAATACTTTGGATTCGGTGCGACTTGGCCGAACCCGAAGAGCAAATAATGTCGCGGTTCACCAGTGGACTTCATCGAGACATAGGTGATGTGGTGGAGCTCCAACCCTTGGAAACATTTGACACTCTAATTCAAATGGCTCTACAGGTCGAAAGACAACTCAAGAGAAAGGGCAAAGCGGTCGCTCAACGATTAGCCGCAAAGCCAAGCCCACCGTACCGGTCCGCGTCAAGGATCGAAGCCATGGGCCCCCAAGCAAGCCACGGACATTAAACAGCCGGACACTAGCCGATCAACCGAGGACCTGAGAAATCCGATGTTTCAAGTGTCTCGGGCGCGAACACATAGCCGCACAATGTCCGAACAGGTGTGTCATGACCATCCTCGAGGAGACCAAGGAGATCATGAGCGAGGATGAGCCGACCACCATAGCCGCTAAAATTAAGGTCCCGATCGATGAAGACGATATTTGTCGAGCGAATGACGTGCCGAAATTGATGATGGTCCAAAGAGTCCTCTCTACACAACTGTAACAACCGGACTACCAACGGGAGACCCTATTCCATAGCCGGTGTCTCATTAAGGACAAAGTATGCTCCATGATCATCGGCAGCGGGAGCTGTACTAATGTCGCGTCCCGCGAATTGACCGAGAAACTCACACTGCTTATCACCGAGCATCCGACTCCATACAAGTTGCGATGGATCACCGACTGTGAAGATATCTGGGTAACCAAACAAACCCGGGTAGACTTTGTGATCGGCCACTACAAGGACACGGTCCTTTGCAACGTGGTACCAATGAGCGCCACGCATTTACTGCTTGGCCGGCCATGGCAATTTGATCGGCATGCTATACAGGGTTTACGAACCACTACACCTTCAAGATGAACGGGCGTAATATCATCTTGGCCCCCATGATGCCAGCACAAATTGCCAAGGACGAGGCTGAAAGGAAAGAGGCCACAACCAAGACGGCCCTCTTCATGGGCCGAAAGGAGTTAGCGCGCACCCTCGTGCAAGGAGACCCAATCGTCGTGCTCTTACACCGAGAGCCCGATGACCATGATGAGGAGATTATTCCCGAGGTCGTGCGACCACTACTTGACCAATTCAAAGACGTGTTCTCGGACGAGCTCCCAGATGGTCTACCACCGTTACGAGAGATCGAGCATCACATCGATCTTCAACCGGGCGCAACCTTGCCAAATCGACCACCATACCGGCTCAATCCCGAAGAAAACAAAATCTTGCAAGAGCAAGTACATGAACTCCTCACGAAGGGCTATATCCGAGAGTCCTTAAGCCCGTGTGCGGTCCCAACACTCCTAGTGCCGAAGAAAGACAGAAGTCATTTTATGTGCATAGATAGCCGAGCCATCAACGATATAACCATCAAATATCAGTTCCCTATGCCACGGCTCGATGACTTGCTAGATGAATGAAGCGGAGCGAAGGTCTTCTCCCGAGTGGACCTTCAGAGCGGCTATCACCAAATCCGGATGTGCGAGGGCGATGAGTGGAAGACCACCTTCAAGCCAAGGTACGGGCTGTTCGAGTGGCTTGTTATGCCATTCAGACTCACCAATGCCCCTGGTGTGCTGTGGGCACCAGGATCGCACACACTTTAGAGATAATTTGCCAGCCTCTTCTTCATGCTTTTTGGAATAGAATCCCGGTCTGCATCGGTTGAGAATCCTGCATGTTGTGCTGGATGTTCGGAGGTTGGTTGTCGGGTGCACGTGGGCTTGGGCCGGTTGAACGCTCCTTTGACATCATGGGATTTGTTCGTGCTATCTTTGGAGTGAGTCTTCCAGCCGTCTTGTAGAGTCCAAAAGTTGATAAAGGCATGGTCAATTCGGCTGCAAAGCCTCAGTTGACCGTGGACGTCCTTGAACGTGCACCACGGTAGTCATGGTGCGTGTCACCGAACGATCTTCCTGTGCCAATCTTGATCCAATCCTATCCTTGACCAAATATGATAATAACTTGACAAATAAAGTCAAGTTTCCGAGAGGGTTTGGTCATGGTCCTTCGGGTTGGCCGATAGTGGGCCGGGCCTTGTGGAAGGCTCGGCCGTGTTGGGCTTCCACTCGTGTGTTGAGCGTCTTCTAACTTCAGACTTCATGCTTTCCTTCACTAAGTCTTCTAAATGCTGAAAATAAACTAAGGTGGCCGGGCTTGGCGTTGGTGGGCCGAGGAGTCTGGCTCCGTGGAAGAGCGCTCGATCCAAAAGAGGATCGGACCATGCGTTCCCTCACGTCGGCCACTTATTCCTATGGACCGAGACTCTAGTGAGTCTCGGCCACGTCGGCGGTCTTGGACTTGCTGATCGTCGAGGGGTGGTCGGTGAGTGGGCCGATGAGCGGCCCGGTGAGCGTGTCGGACTCGGGAATGGCCGAGCACCAAGTGATGGAGTGCTTGGGCCGTTCCCGATCATACTCGGATGGTGTCTCCGAGGTTAAGATACCTGCAAAACGAGCAACTAAGTTAGAAAAATCGGGCGGGCTCGTTGGGTTGGTCGGGGCTAAATCCGTGATGTGCTCGGGTTGCACATCAGCCCCGAGCACATTCATGAGGCTTATGGACCACGTGCTACGCGAGTTCCTTGGAAAGTTTATCATCGTTTATTTCGATGATATTCTTCTATACAGCACGGACGTGCCGAGCCATTTGCAACATTTGGAGGAGCTTTTCAACACCTTATGAAGGACCAAGCTTTATGGTAACCGAAAGAAGTGCGCATTTGTCCAAAGCCGAATTCATTTTCTTGGCTTTATATTATCCGAAGGCGGCGTTGAAGTAGATTCCGTGAAGATCAAGGCCATCTGAGATTGGCCCACACCGAAGAGCGTCTCGGACATCCAAAGTTTCCACGGGCTTGCCAACTTCTACCGATGCTTCATCAAAGGGTTTAGCACAATTGTGGCTCCGTTGACCGAACTTACGAAGAAGGGCAAAGATTTTGAGTGGTCAAAGCTTTGTCAAGCGAGTTTTGACCACATCAAGACTCGGCTTTGGAAAGCACCCGTACTTACTCTCCCGGATTTTAACAAGCTTTTCGAGGTAGAGTGCGACACCTCCGGAATGGGCATTGGGGCGGTCTTGATGCAAGAGGGCCGCCCAATAGCCTATTTTAGTGAGAAGCTCAAAGGCGCGACACTCAACTATTCCACCTACGACAAGGAGCTCCGCTCCGAGCCACCCTCATAACTAACCAAGCCATTTCCATATTCTTACCTTCATTCTCCACCATTTACAGTTCGCTTCACTTCCGCAACCCAAATCCCTATTTTGCACACACCCATTTTTCGACGGCCGCACACTATCTCTTCCCCGAGCCACGTGTGACCGCAAAATCTGATCACGGTGCGCCGGTCAATTTTGGACAGCACATCATGGGCGCACCTTGAGGACGTCGAGGACGTACCAGACACCGCGCGACATTAGGTACTCTTCCAGCCACTGGACCCTACCTCTGTCTGAGCCGTTTCCAGGGTGGGTAGGCTGTTAAACAGAAAAGATAACTGTTCCCGACGTCTCCGGACTCCCTAACGTTGCCGTCAGCCGCCACGTCCCGGTTCAGGAATTTTAACCAGATTCCCTTTCCATGCTCACGCACTGGGTGCTGTCAGACGGGATTGCCCTGTCTCTTAGGATCGACTAACCCATGTGCAAGTGTTGTTTACATGGAACCTTTTCCCTCTTCGGCCTTCAAAGTTCTCATTTGAATATTTGCTACTACAACCAAGGTCTGGACCGACGGCCTCTCTGCCCGGGCTCGCGCCCCAAGTTTTGCAGTGAGCGCCGTGCCCTCCTACTCATCGGGGCCTGGTACTTGCTTCGACGGCCGGGTATAGATCGCGTGCTTCAGCACCATCCATTTTCGGGGCTAGATGATTTGGCAGGTGAGTTGTTACACACTCCTTAGCGGATTTTGACTTCCATGACCACCGTCCTACTGTCTTAATCGAAAACCACCCTTTGTGGATTCTAGGTTAGTGCGCAGTTGGGCACCGTAACCCGGCTTTTGGTTCATCCCGCATTGCCAGTTCTGCTTACAAAAAATGGCCCACTTGGAGCTCTCGATTCCGTGGCGTGGCTCAACAAAGCAGCCGCGCCATCCTACCTATTTAAAGTTTGAGAATAGGTTGAGGGCATTGCGCCTCCAATGCCTCTAATAATTGGCTTTCCCCGCTCAGGCATAGTTCACCATCTTTCGGGTCCCGATAGGCATGCTCACACTCGAACCCTTCTCAGAAAATCAAGGTCGATCGGCAGTGCAACCCTCAAGGGGATCCCGCCACTCAGCTTCCTTGCGCCTCACGGGTTTTCTAGCCCGTTGACTCGCACAAATGTCAGACTCCTTGGTCCGTGTTTCAATACGGGCCGAATGGGGAGCCCGTACGCCAACGCTTGGAGTGCGCTGATGCCTGAGCACGCTAACGGCCCGAGCACAACAAAGGCCCGAGCTTGCGATGCCGCCCCAATCCACATCGGTCCACGCCCCGAGTCGATTGGGACACCGGCTCATCGTCGTTCCACATCCGACCGGGACGCACCGCTGGTCCTGATGTGCAATGCCGAGGTGGTTTGCACGTCGTGATCAGTGGGTGTGCTCGGGCGTTTGATGAAAGGTGATTGGGATGGTCGATAATGTGGGGTTTTGCGGAAGCTTGACGATGGAAATTGTGAGATGGCACGGTGAATATGATCGAAAGATCGGAGAGGTTGATGATGGCTCGGGAATGGTGCGGGTTATGGAGGAATCAGATGATGAAGATGAAGTTGGACGATTTGGACGCTTGAGCAATCAAAGGATCCAAATCGGTAGACCTTGGAGAAGACTCGGATATGACGCACCGAGGCTTTGACAAGGGTTGACGGAAGCTTGGCCGGATATGACTCACCGGAGAAGTAACGTCGTTTGAGGGAATTATCAAAAAGGCTCAAAGCACTTGTATTGATAAAAATTCATTAAGTAACAAGTAGGTCTAATGTTCTTGAAATAGACAAAAACAAAAACGAAAATCTAGAGAACTAGTAATCTCAAGCCATCGGATGAATTTGACGTCTAGGATGATTTGGCACGTGGATCTTCGGAGGTGTGTCGTGGTTCGGGTGCAATGTCGGGTGCGCTGGCGGGTGCGGTGTGCTGCCGGGCGCACTGTTGGGTGCGCTCGGGTGCGCTAGGCCGTGATACGTATCTCCGAGAATCATGGGATTTTGTTCGTGCAAATCCCCCCAAATTCCTCTTGGATGTTATTTTCCAGCTAAGGCATCTGGTCCATGAAGATTTGACATGGACGAATTTGAAGGATGCATTGGGCTTCCTTGAGTGTTGCATGGGCCTTGGCCTGATGTGCTACCAAGCCCATCGGACACTGTAACATCAAGCCCATCAGCAACACACTCGGCCATCACCCCATTTTCTAACTTAGTTGCTCATTTTGCAGGTACATTAGCCTTGGCAACTTCAACCGAGGTTGATAGAGAGCAACCAAGACGAGTGCTCACTTGGCACCCACAAGGCTCGGCCTACCCGGAGTGCGACACGGCCCACGCCGTGCCCCATTAAGGGTCTCGGCCACCCCCGTAAATAAGTGACTAAGTGTCACATTTCTTTTCAGCAAATAAAGACTTGAAGAATAATAGAAGCCCAATCCAAAGATGAAAGCAAATGCACTAGTCAAATTATAGTGCGCCCATTGGAGAAAATCGTTCGGCAAGGCCGCGCAGCACGGGCCCAAGAGACACGGTCAGCGCCGTGTCAACCCAAGACAGACACAGCGAAGACCCCAGCGCCCAAGAGACACGGTCAGCGCCGTGTCAACCCAAGGCGGACCACGCGAAGACCCAGCGCACGGTCAACCCGAGCGGCCAGCGACACCACCTTGCTAGCCCAGCGTCCGGCTATCCGTCTCAGCCCAAGCCCAGCGCACGACCACCCGGCTAAACCCGCCCACGCTCACCTTGCCGCTCGGTCAACACCTCGTCAACACAAGGTCAAGACATGTTCAAAACTCCAACGGGCAACCCGCGCACGGCATATAAACCCCGATCTCCGCACATTCAAATTATCAACGGGAAGCCACGCAAGACCATGTCAACAAAAAGTCCGCGCACGTTCAAATCTACAACGTTCTGCCCGGGCCTTCCCTTGTCAAAGCTCATTCAAAATCCGAAGACCACCATGCATGCCGTGTCAACCTCAAGTCAAGATACTCCCCACCGAGCTTCTAAACGGCTAAGTGCCATTCGAATTCAAAGCTTCAAACAGATAGCTTCAAACCGGCTAGTACTTCAAATTCAAATGGCAAACGGCTATCTCCTAAACGGATACAAGGCATCAACGGCGAGCTTGCATCCAAAGATATCCGACGGCTCCTTATTATTCTCTTAAGTTTAATTTTATGTTTTATTTTGTCTATAAATTAAGGCTTACATGCCTCATTGTAAGCAAGTTGAATTTGATAATTAAAAGTGCTTAGAGCCTTATTATCAATTCCATTTCCCGACGAGTCTTCTCCGTGAGTCCTTCTCGGCCAAGTCTCGTCAAACCTTGAGTGCATTCCGGTGAGTCATATCCGAGAGTGAAACCAAGGCCTACCGATTGAACACTTGATCACTCAAGTGTCCCAATCATCCAACCTCCGATCCATTCTACTTATCTTCCATCATTCACACCATCCCGAACCATTACCCATCCTTCCCGAGCCAATCCCACTTCCCTTCGAGCCTTCCCTTCATTCCCATCACCTAACTTCCGCATTTCCCATATTTTCCGACAAATCCCACCTCACTTCTCTAAACGCCCGAGCCCTTTTCTCACTTACCGCAAACCATCATATTTTCCAACTCCCCGACGCACCCTCGTTGCCTTAGCACGCATCCCGCGTACCTTCAGCACACCATGGCCTCGGCTGGGTCTTGGGCTGTAAATCCGTCCACTTGATGTCTAGGCTTGATCCCCTTCATTCTCTAAGTCTCTAAGTGCTAAAGGGAAATGTGGCGCTCGGCCACTTATTGAAGATGGCCGAGACCCTAATGGGTCTTGGCGTGGGCCGCGTCACGTGGCCTGGTAGATCCGATGATGGTGCGCACCGTGGTCTTGTGTCCGGCGTCATGGGCCGCCTCGTCCGGCCCGTTGTGTGCGTTCCAGGTGAACGTCGTGGTGTTTGGCCCGGCGTGTGCGGTCAAGGTCGTATGTCTCGTGCCATGGGCCGCCATGTCCGGCCCGGCGTGTGCAGTCAAGGTCGTGCGTCCCGCGTCACGGGCCGCCATGTCCGGCCCGGAGGTCGTGTCCAGCCAAGTGATGGACGTCTTGGGCTTTTCTTGGTCGTTCTCTGTGGGTGACTCCGAGGTTATTTTTCCTACAAAACAATCAACTAAGTTAGCATAAAATTCTCGGCCCAATAGGGAGGAGTCCCATTGTACATCAGGTCCTCATCCGTTTCCCTCCCTACTATTTCAATACTCTTTGACTCTTTTCTCAAAGTCCTTCTCATTTTTCCCTCACGGTACTTGTTTGCTGTAGGTCTCTCGCCAATATTTAGCCTTGGACTGAATTTACCGCCCGATTTGGGCTGCATTCCCAAACAACCTGACTCGAACACAACGCCTCGTTGTGCGATAGGGTCTGAGCACGACGGGGCTCTCACCCTGTCTGACACCGCCTTCCACGGGACTTGAGCTCGGTCCGCCGCTGGGGACGCTTCTCCAGACTACAATTCGGACGCCGTAGGCAACCGATTCTCAAGCAGGGCATTTCCCGGTTTGCTCTCTGTTACTAAGGGAATCCTTTTAAGTTTCTTTTCCTCCGCTTATTGATATGCTTAAACTCAGTGGGTAATCGTGCCTGACCTGGGGTCGCTTCGATAACGTCTGCTCGTCGTTCGTGTCCGACTCGCCGATGCTCTAGGGTCGTCAAGAGTTCTCCAAACCGCACCTTGCGAGCGCAACGTATTCGTCGAGGGCATGTCAACCACCATCGATCGCGCCGCGAGATGCCGAGGACTCCGTTTTAGTCCAACCGCGATGATTTTGCACGGGAGGCCAACGTCTGCGCCCCGACCACATCTCCTAACCAGCCCGAGCAAAGCAGCAGCACAAGTCTACTTCGATGCATGCAATTGACATGGTTTTTCTTTCGATCCGGGGCTACGATGTGCGACGCCCAGGCAGGCGTGCCCTCGGCTAGCAGGCTTCGGGCGCAACTTGCGTTCAAAAACTTGATGGTTCATGGGATTCTGCAATTCACACCAAGTATCGCATTTCACTATGTTCTTCATCGATGCAAGAGCCGAGATATCTGTTGTTGAGAGTCGTTCAATATTTTTATCAAGTTCGCAAGTAACCCTGCATCCCAACATCGGGACGAGGGTAAGCGTTCTATGTTACACATTCCTTGACGCAACTCGCGCCAGGGATCGTTAGGGGGCGAGAGGCGTGGGAGGCATGGCCGCAAACAAGTGGCCACAACCTCTGACAAGCCCCGCACCATCCCGCGAAGTGCGGGAATTTGACAAACTAGTTTGCTGGTTGCTCTGCATTTTGCAAGAATCGGCAATGAACCTTCCACAAGTTCACCTACAAAAACCTTGTTAAGACTTCTCCTTCCTCTAAATGATAAGGTTCAGTGGACTTCTCGCGATGTGGTAGGCAGGGAACCCACCCACTTCGCAAGGATCCGAACACTCCACCGGACCATTCAATCGGTAGGAGCGACGGGCGGTGTGTACAAAGGGAGGGACGTATTCAACGTGAGCTGATGACTCGCGCTTACTAGGAATTCCTCATTTAAGACCAACAATTGCAATGATCTATCCCCATCATGATGAAATTTCAAAGATTACCCGGGCCTATCGGCCAACTCTGTATACTCGTTGAATACATCAGTGTAGCGCGCGTGCGGCCCAGAACATCGAAGGGCACCACAGACTTGTTATTGCCTCAAACTTCCTTGGCCTAAGCGGCAATAGTCCCTCTAAAAAGCTGGCCACAGAGGGTCACCTCAGCATAGCTAGTTAGCAGGCTGAGGTATCGTTCGTTAACGAATTTAACTAGACAAATCGATCCACCAACTAAGAACAACAATGCACCACCACCCATAGAATCAAGGAAGAGCTCTCAGTGACAGATAATGTTCTCGGCTGTGGTGCTTTCTCCCTCTCCCATGCTGGTCGTCTCGAGCTTCTTAGATCGGTTCTTCAAGGAGTAGAATGCTTTTGGATGTCCATCTTTAATATCCCTGTTGTGATCAAATTAAAGGTCATCCTAATTTGTAGGAATTTCCTTTGGGGTTCGGGCAAGGCGGTTGTCGCTTGGTCCACTGTCTGCTTGCCTAAATCAGAGGGAGGGCTTGGTCTTCGGACCTTGATTCTTGGAACAAAGCGTTCCATGCTAAAGCAATTTGGAACATTCAAGGTAATAAGGAATTCATCTGGTCTAGGTGAATCAATCATATTTACTTGAAAGGCTCAGATTTTTGGACTTGGTCTCCGGGCTACCGGGCCTCTCCCTTTATAAAAATCTCATTCTAACCTGGGCGTTCTTCCTTGAAAAATTTTCCTCCTTGGATAAAATAAAGGAGATCGTTGACACTTGGAAAAAGAAATCAAATGGTCACAGTCTTTCTTTCCTATACCATTTCATCTGTCCTTCCGGCATTCCAAGAACATGTGTAACAACCCTCATTTATTTTTTAGAATTTGTGACCTTAAGATTGAAGTGTTAAAGATTCTTTTTATTGAATGAATGTTAGTTAAATTTTAAGGTATTGTGGATATTAGTAAATGAGTAGGTTGAAGGTGATAAAGAGAATAATGTTCAAGGTGTATATGAGATAAAGTTATTCGGAAAGGTTGGAAAATTAGAAACACGTGAATTAATTACGATTATCAATAATTAGAATAAGAATACTCTCTTTGGGGTGTATCACACCGTGCACCGACCCAAGTGTTTGGGTTTGATTGGTGTTTGTTTGAAGTCCATTGTTTGATGGTTGCTAGGTTTAAGTAAATTAATGAAGTAAATTTGGTTAAATATACTAAAGGATTATCTTCAAGTAATATTCGGTCGACCGCAGATGATTGGAGGTCGACACCTTGTAACCGGTCAACCGCAAGAGGTTTGGCGGTCGACACCGTCTATTACGGTAGAACCGTAAGAGATTGGCGGTCGACGCCTTGCCAAATGGTCGACCGCAAATGGGTTAGCGGTCGACACCTTGTAAACAGGTCGACCGCAAAAGGATTAGCGGTCGACACCTTCCATGATTTGAATTGAAAAGTCAGCAACAACCTTGAGGAATCCGATCGGTGGTAGTAAATGAAAGGTTGATTTTGTTTAATTAAGAGATAAGAAGGCATGGTTTGCCATTTCCCTGCCAGCGCGACTTCTTCTCCCTATTTTACTTTAAGTTCTCACGTCTTGATCAAGGGGAGAGTGAGATTTAGAAAGAAAAGAGATAATGTGAGAGAGAAGAGTAAGAAAGTGAGTTACCGCTGGAAGTTCAAGGTAATCTTTCTATCCACTAAATCATTTTAGGTTCAGTAAGGACAATATGATTGTATTGGTTGAATTGGTGGATAAATATGAATGATTTCATGTAGATTGTTTGAAAATCGGTTGATTGTGTGCAGGGTTAGGATTTTTGAGAGTTGGTAAAATTGTAGCACGAATTTGAGTTTATATCTTTCATAAGAGTTAAAGTAGACTCTTTGAGTGATCTATAGCCCTTTGAATCACTCCATTCGAAGTTATGTAGACAAAGTTATGGATGTTTCACGTTTGTAAATGAAAATTGTGAGAGGAATTCGGACGACTGTTTTGAAAGGTAGGTCGTCCGTTTTGTAATTAGACTCTTTAAGGAACAGACCGGTCGACTGGATCACGATTTTTAAAAGGCATGCTCTCTGTTTTTGAGCAGCGATCAACACTTTATTTTATGTGGTCGACCGGTTATGGATTTTAAGCAATTCATACGCTCATTTTCTGAATTTGGTGTCTTCTAAGAAGTTATAGTAGACTCTATAAGGAACAATTTGACTTCTTGAGCATTGCAAATGGATTAATATAGAGGAAGTTATGAATTTTCGAAGTTATAGTGAAAATAGTTACTTATGGTATAAAAACTTATTTGAATGGTTTGGCAATATAGGTTATCAAGCTTCTAGTGTGCATTGCCAAGTTGAAACAAAAGACATCAGAAATCAAAGTAAGTACGTGTTGTAAGTACGTGTTCCAGAGGGGTAGCACGTGAGGAATATAAAATGGCACGAGGTCACTTTTAGATGCACAAGTGGACAACAAGGGTTTTGACAGTGCAGTAGGTGAAGAGAAAAAACATCTGCACAACTCCCAATACAGAGAAGCTGAGAAATAGAAAATTGGCAGAAAACTTCCTCTATGGAAGGGGATTAAAATGGTGAGGGTTTGGGAGGAATCAAGCTAGTATTTTAAAATTTATGAGAGATTAAATTTTGGTCGACAGAACTGCCAGATTTCAGGAGTTCAGAAGAAGGAATGAGGAAAAATGCATTCACAACTTTTAGATAGGAGAAACAGGGAACGCAATGAAAAACCAAATATCTCAAGACATGAAAGAGGAACTCACAGCCCAAATTTTAGGACATTAGCACACGGGAACAGAAGTTTACACGGAGGGCACTTTTGGGACACAAACTGGAATTGGTCAAAATACAACCGGCATCAACCAACAAGGACAACACTAATTCCCAAACAAACAAATGGAAGGATGGGTACGTGATTTCCAAGCTTACCTTGACCCAAAACAAGTGTGGTGGAAGGTTGGAATAAAGGATAAGTGGCTCTAGCAAGACACCAACGCCAAAGACAAAGAAAGATTATGGATATTACTCACCAAAATCTAATATTGTCGTGAGAAAAGGGAAGGATTGAGAGAGCTTCAAGCTTCTGCAATTTACCAAATTCTTTTCTGCCTTCATTAGACGTGGGAGGAGGGATACATACCCCCTTGAACTTACACAAAAGATGAGAACAATTAAAAATCTAAATTTAGGACTAATGAGAGGCTAAGTAGGAGGTAGGTGGGAAAAAGGGGCCCACCTTCAACTTGCCTCCCAACTCAAACACTCCCTAGACCTAAACCACGTCTAAAAGACTTTACAAACTCAAGTTTCATGGGAAATAACATTTCCCTTAAGCTCCAACATGATGGAGCATAAATTGGTTCAATCCAAACCAATTTCCAGCAAATTGATCCAAACCGAACCAACCTCTATACATCATTTCAAGCTACTACAATAATTACAATTTATAAGTACTGTAAACAAGCAAAAAAAAAATCTCCAAGTGGTGAACTAGCAAACATCCATTGTTGGACTAACCTCTCCTTTGATTTATTGGGCTCCAATCTGTGCTCAAAGTGAAGAGTATGTTAGGCAAGGTTCGGTCCATCACTTGACGGATTGTCCATTGACAAATGGATATGATCACTTGCATCCTTCTTGGACCACACTTGAACAGCGTCCTCTCCCATGGTGGACAAAGTGAAGTCGGATTTCTCTTCTTTTGGAGTTGGACATGGCCGAGGCTCGGATAGGTTGTCTCGGCAAGAAGGGCTTTGGGCATCGGTTGTCAACTTCTCCTCTTCAAATTCCCAATGCAAACAATGTTTGGGAAGCTCTTTGTCAAGGGGTGAGGGATCATCTAAGAGGTCCATTAAAGGAAATGTTACACCTGAAAAATCAGCAAACAAGTTAGCAAATTGTCTTGCACGGCCACGGGTTATCATGCCCTCCGGGTGGTGGTGGCTCTCAGGCATGTCATCCCCTCCGAGTGGTTGAGGATTTGTTTTCAAATCTAGGGGTTGCTCCATTTCACCCTCTTCAATCTCCCCCAAATAAGGGGAAAGGTCTTGGACATTGAACGAGGCGGATACTCCATAGTCTCCCAGAAGCTTCAACTTCTATGCATTTTTATTAATCTTCTGGGTGACTTCAAATGGTTCATCGGCTCTAGGAAGGAGCTTGGATTTTCTTTGGTTAGGAAACCTCTCCTTTCTTAGGTGCAGCCACACAAGATCTCCAACCTTGATTTCCACATCTTTACGGCCACGTTTGGGAAACTTAGCATAAGCTTCATTCTTCTTGGCTATGGCCCTTTGAACCTTTGTATGCATGGTTTGGATTTGTATACCCTTTTGTACTTCTTCGGGATTGGCTAATTCATGACTCAGCAAGGGGATCAAATCCAAGGGCGTTGAAGGGTTGAAGCCGTAAACAACCTCAAAAGGAGAAGCTTGAGTTGCACTATGCACACTTCGGTTCTATGCAAATTCCACATGAGGCAATTATGCATCCCAATCCGAGAGCCTCTTTCCCACAATACTCCTTAGCAAGGCCCTCAATGTTTGATTCACAACCTCCGTTTGGCCATCTGTTTGGGGATGGAAAGATGTGCTAAACATCAACTTAGTCCCGAGTTTCCTCCACAATGTCTTCCAAAAAGAGCTTAGGAATTTTGTATCCCAGTCCGAGACAATCGTAGTGCGAATCCCATGTAGTCGGACAATTTCCTTGGAGAACCCTCAAGTAATGACATTAAATTCTAATACAATAAATCAAATAATCAATCAATAAAAAACATGCACACAAACAATCCTCAAATGCCTTGAGGTCGGTGTATTGTGCGTTACACCCCAAACATTCCAGTATCGTGCATGATTTATAAAAGTGACATTCTAACTATAACAATTCATACAAATCCTCAAGAACTACTCTTTGTAATGTAGACCTATTGCTAGGCCAAAGACAAGCAATGTTTACTTACCTTAGGTCCTTAGCTTAAACTTGGTCACTTGATAGCTTAAACTCTTCTACTTGATTACTTGGTAACTCTAATATCATAAAAGAAACTCAAATGAGAAATCTCGGAAATGCCCTGTTTTGTTAGCAACTTCAAACCTCTGTAACTTGAGCTATACTAAACCATTTAAAGTGATTCAAGCGTCACAATCATCCTTATTATGTCGACGTTAGATCATCTGAAGAGCTCAAAGTTAATTGACCACTTTAAGACCACTTAAAAATTCAAATTCCGAAACAGCACATAATTGTCCGAAATTTTGCATAACTTGACAAAATACATGCAAATCATGCACAATCAACCACTAAAGCCTAATACATCAACTTAAATATCATTTTAGAGTGAGATTGATACCTTAGAACAGAGAACATCAAATCCTTTACCCTTGGTCGTGGGTTTCTCCTCTCCTTTCTTTCCTTGGTTTTAGGGTGGACTAACTTCACTTTAGGTGCACAAAACTCTTCTCTTCCTTAACTTCTAACCAAAACTCCACCACAACTCTCAAATATGGAGAAAATACAGAGAGGGAGAGAGCATTTTCGTAGCTCAAAGATGTCTGAAGATGAGGTTTAGCTAGGGTTAAAAATCAAAAGGTAAATAATGTAAGGTGGAGGTGGAAAGTAAGCACGAGGTGTCAACAATCCATTGCACCTCTTCTAAGCTGCTCCTCAAAGACACCAATCATCTTAATCTAAATTTAATAATAATAATTTGATTTATCCTAATTTTTGGTGGAAAGTAAGCACGAGGTGTCAACAATCCATTGCACCTCTTCTAAGCTGCTCCTCAAAGACACCAATCATATTAATCTAAATTTAATAATAATAATTTGATTTATCCTAATTTTTTGTGGAAAGTAAGCACGAGGTGTCAACAATCCATTGCACCTCTTCTAAGCTGCTCCTCAACAATCTCAATCTAACTTTAATAACAAAACATTTTGTACCAAAAACTACATGAGTAATGTATATTGATAATTTAATTATGATATGTTTGAAAAAGTGCGGGTGCTACATTCCACCCTCCTTATTTAAAATTTTGTCCTCAAAATTTAATGTTAAAAAGTTCGGGATACTTTCCTTCCATGTCTTGTTGTCTTTCCCAAGTAGCTTCTTCTATTGAATGATTCCTCCACAATACTTTGACTAATGGAATTTTTTTTACTTCTTAAGTCCTTTACTTTATAGTCAAGTATCTTAACTGGTTTCTCTTCATATGTCAAGGTTGGTTCCACTTCAATGATACTTGGTTCAACAACATGATTCGGATCACGAACACATTTTCGTAACATAGAAACATGGAATACATTATGAACTCCTTCCATGGTTGATGGAAATTCCAACTTATAAGCGGTTTTCCCTATCTTCTCCATAATAGGAAAAGGTCCAACAAACCTTGGAGTGAGCTTTCCTTTCTTTCCAAATCGCATGACGCCCTTAAATGGAGAAATCTTCAAAAAGACTTCATCACCCTTTTCAAATTCCAGCTCTCTTCTTCTTTGATCGGCATAGCTTTTCTGCCTACTTTGAGCTATCTTGATTCTTTCTCTAATAGTCTTTATTTTATCCACGGTCTGCCGTAAAATTTCTGGACCATAAATTTGAACTTTACCAACCTCATCCCAATACAAAGGAGACCTACATTTCCTACCATATAAAGCTTCGTATGGTGCCATACCGATTGTAGCTTCGAAACTATTATTATAAGTAAATTCCACTAGTGACAATATCTTACTCCATGTTACTTGAAAATCTAAAACACATGCCCTTAGCATATCCTCCAATGTTATGATTGTTCTTTCAGTTTGGCCGTTAGTTTGTGGATGAAATGTCGTACTAAAACTCAAGTTTGTCCACATCGCCTTATTCAAGCTCTTCCAAAATTTAGAAGTAAATCTCGGATCTCGATCTGAATTATAGAAACTGGAATCCCGTGTAACCTTATAATTTCTTGCATATATAATGCTGCATATTGGTCCATAGTAAATGTCTTCTTTATTGGCAAGAAATGGGCAGATTTCGTAAGTCTATCAACAATTACCCAAATGGCATCATGTCCCTTGGTAGTTTTTGGTAATCCTATAACAAAGTCCATCGAAATGCACTCCCATTTCCATTCTGGGATTGGTAAACATTGTAAAGTTCTGGCTGGCCTTTGATGTTCAGCTTTAACTTGTTGACATGAATAACATAAATTCACATGCTTCATTACATCCTTTTTCATACCTGGCCACCAATAATGTTTCTTTAAATCATGATACATCTTAGTGCTTCCTGGATGCATTGAGAATATAGATGAATGAGCTTCTGTCAATATGTCTCTTCGTAATTCCCAATCATTCAGAACATACCACCGATTCCTGAATTTTAATATTCCATCACTTAAACAAGTTAGTTCAGAAGAAGCAGGTTCCTTGCCCAACGTATAATGCTTGTACTTCAGATCATTGCATTGAGCTTCTTTAATTCTATCCAAGATAGTTAGCTTTACTGATAATGTCACAAGCATAGAAGTCAAATCGGATATTACCTCTATCTCAAATTTTTCCATTTCTGTTTGAAGCATTATAGACATTACCGACAACCTTGATTGTACAGAAGTAGATTTTCTACTCAATGCATCATCGAAAACATTGGCCTTTCTAGGGTGATATTTGATTTCAAAATCATAATCTTTAACAAACTCAAGCCATCGCCGTTGTCTCATATTTAATTCTTTCTGTGTAAATAAATATTTCAAACTCTTATGGTCTGAACATATCTCATAATGTTGACCATATAAGTAAAGCCTCCATACTTTTAAAGCAAAAACCACTGCGGCTAATTCTAGATCATGTGTAGGGTAATTTTTTTCGTAACCCTTTAGTTGTCTAGAAGCATAGCGATCACTTTTCCTTCTTGCATTAATACACACCCCAATCCACATTTAGAAGCATCACAATAGATGCTAAACTTTCCATTCTCTGTTGGAATAGTTAAAATTGGAGCCGTTGTTAATTTTTGTTTCAATAACTCAAAACTCTTCTCACAGTCTTCGGACCACCAAAATTTCATATTCTTCTTTGTTAATCGGGTCAACAGAATTGCTATTTTAGAAAACCCTTCGATGAGTTTCCAATAATATCCAGTTAATCCGAGAAAGCTACAGACTTCACCAACATTCTTTGGCTGTGGCCACTCCATAACAGATTGCACCTTCACTGGATCAACAGAGATACCATCCTTAGATATACCATGTCCAAGGAAGTTAACTCTATCAAGCCAGAATTCGCATTTGGAAAACTTAGCATACAACTTTTGTAGCTTCAAAGTAGATAACACAGCCTTCAAATGCTCCACATGTTCCTCCTCTGATCGTGAATAAACCAATGTATCATCAATAAATACGATCACAAATTTTTCTAGAAATTCCTTGAACACCCGATTCATTAAGTCCATAAACGCTGCCGGAGCATTCATCAAACCAAAAGCCCATATTGGGTTCTAAATGTAGTTTTAAGAACATCTCCCGCCTTGACTTTTAATTGATAATAGCCTGATCTCAAATCAATTTTCGAAAATACACATGCACCTTGTAATTGGTCAAATAAATAATCGATTCTTGGTAGAGGGTATTTATTCTTTATCGTCAATTTATTCATCTCCCGATAGTCAATGCACATTCTAAGAGATCCATCCTTCTTCTTAACAAACAAAACCAGTGCTCCCCATGGCGAGAAGCTTGGTCGTATAAAATCCTTATTAACTAACTCTTCTAGTTGTGCCTTTAATTCCTTTAACTCTATTGGAGCCATCATATAAGGATTCTTTGACACTGGTTCTGCCCCAGGGTATACATCAATCACAAATTCAATCTCCCGATCAGGCGGTAATCCTGGTAGATCATCTAAGAATACTTCTGGAAAATCTCGAATCACTGGAATATTTTGTAACTTCGTTTCAGACCGTTTATGCACGTTAATTAACTTGCCAAGAAACCCTCACATCCAGTTTTCAGTAATTGTTGAACTCTAACAAATGATACGATAGACATACAAGTAGCATTCCTCATTGCTTCAAAGGAGTATTCTTCCGTGTCAGGAGGTTGGAAACTGGCTACTCTTGTCCGACAGTATATAGTTGCAAAATGTCGAAACTGCCAGTCCATCCCCAAAATAACATCGTAGCCTCTCATATCCATAACTACAAAATCAGCATACAATTTTCTACCATTCACAGAAATAACACAATCAAACAACACATAATTCAGACGTAACTGCTCCCCAGATGGTAACATCACATCATAATAATGCTCAGCTACCATTGGTGAACAATCCATCTTAACCATAAATGCAGACGATATAAAGGAATGACTCGCACCAGAATCAATCAACACATAAGCAGGCACATCATTAATTAAAATGGCACCTGCCATAAGAGATGGCTGATCCACATCCTCAGGCTCGATAAGTGCAAACACTCTCGGAGTTGCCTTGGCTTGATCCTTCTTCATGTGTGGACAATTCTTGACTACGTGACCAAATTCTTTACACTTATAACAACGTCCAGTACCAGCCACACATTCTCCAAAATGTTTTTTGCCACATCTTGAACATTGATTATATTGAAAAGACCCTTGGATACGCTTTCCCTTATCTGATTCATTTTTTCTTCACAAGGCCTCTTCTCGCCCTTTGACTGTTGCCATCCTTTATTTTGTTGAGGTTGAACTGTTTTGAAAAATTTCCTTTGAGATTCTCTCTGCTTCTGGAATTTCACCTCAGCTTTCTCCACTTCTAATGCATTGTCACCACATTAGAATATGTCACATTTTGCGTGCCCGATATCTTAACCCCTCAGTAGATTTCCACTTTCAGCCCTTGAATGAATTGATGCACTTTTAGTTCATCGGTAGCTACCAAGTCTGGAGCAAACCTAGATAATGCTTCAAAATGTCGAATATATTCAGCTACGGTTCCCATTTGGCATAGTTGAGTAAACTCTACCATCTTGCTTGTGGGAACACCATAATTAAAATACTTGTCATAGAATATACTCTTAAAATGCTCCAAACTCATCTCCTTTACATTACGGGTAGCTTTAACAGCGTCCCACCAAAATCGTGCGTCACTTTCCAGCATAAATGCCACACAGATCACTTTCTCCATATCTTCTATTTTGGCATAGTCAAATATATCTTCCAGCTTTCTAATCCATTCTTCACTGTGCATAGGATCTGCCGATAGACCATCATAACTCGGTGGATGAAGGCGGCAAAACCTCTCACAACTCGGTTCACTATGACTATTCCAACGATCACCTCCTTGTACCTCCCTTGCTCTATAATGTTCTAAATATTCAAATTGACGACCCACAATATCCACCAATGTGTCAATTGCTTCATTACTACTTCCTTCAACTGGTCTCTGTCTTATTGGCATTTTCTATTGATGTAAAACAAGCAAACAAGTTACATAATTGAACCAAAGACTTACAGTGGGTGAAGTATCTCCGTGCAAATTCTTGAACCGTTAAGCAGTCTACAGAACCGATTTTAAAACCTGGTGGGCTCTGATACCATACTGTAACGCCCCATCTTTCTTTATACTTATTATTATTATTTTTTAAAACTTTTTATTTTAACAAAAATGTGTCAATTAATTCATTTACGTTAAAATACAGCGGAAAACTTTATTAGAAGCAAACACATTTAATACATAGAACCAACTCATAATTTACATTTCATTTTAACAAAACATAAGTTTTACAAACCATTACAAACACTTATTTTACAAAATACCAAAAGAAATTCTTAAAAGAAACTTTCAAAACACATATAAATTCATTTTTACATGTCACACCACTGGTCAAATTCGGTTAACGATCCCAAGCATCTACACCAGACATACTCCCTTCATTGCATCAATCTAAGAACCAGGAGTAAACTCCTCACTTTCAATGTCATCACCTACATTACAAAGCTTAATCTAATGAGCTTAAGGCTCAGTAAGTAACATATAGTGTCCGAAACATGAACTACATGACTATGCATTTTATAAAACCATGCAATTTTTCCATATACATTTATTTCATTTCTTTTCACATATTTACTTTAGTGTGGGCATGATGTGCCTTCCTTGGGGGTCGGCGCACCGTGGGTTGGGAGAATACGCGCACACGAGGCTCGGATGAACGTCGTGTACAGCAAACGGGAAATCGGGTCGTGCGAATTGTGAGGTTGTGTTGCGGAAGCGTTTTGTGATGGAAATAAGGGGTTTGGGTTTTATGGAAAGTGGAATGGCTCGGATGAATACTGGAATGGCTCGGTGGATGGAAAAAGGGGTGAAATCTGACAAGTATGGAAAAAGGGTGATCGCTCGGTGGAGTGGGTGGACTCTTTAGAGTTTTTGGGTGTAGATGGATGGACAATTTGAATACCTGAGCAATCAAGGTATTCTCCTCGGTAGACCTCACCCGCACTCGGATATGACTCATCGAACGTACGTGCAAAGGGTTGACGGTCTCGGCCGGATGTGACTCACCGGAGAAGTATTCGTCGGAGAGAGCTTCAAACCTTTCGGGAAGAAGGTGCAATGCACAATTTTTTCTCTAAAAATTCATTTTATTGAAAATAGTGTAAGTGTTACACTTAAATAAGCAAAAACGTAAAGTAACTAAACTAAGAAAGTTAAGCTAAGTCCATTGATGTCTTCAACGCCTTGGATTAGCTTTGGAAGCCCTCGGTTGACTTAGGGCTTGATTCACTTAGGAATGGCACGGTCGGTTTGGCGGTTGACCGAGTGTGTCTGAAGGTTGACCGAGAGGGTGCATCGGATGGGTGGAGCTCTGAGCGATTGAGAGATTGACTCGAGCCAATCTGGATCTGGGGCTTCTAAAGTCTCCTCGGTGGTCAACATAAGGCAACGCACGGTCTGGTTCTTTGATGGACCGATGATAACTCGAGTATGTGCGTGGGCACGTCTAAATGGACCGAGCCGGCGGTCGGGCACGGGCAAGCTTCAAGGGATCCGCGCGTTTGTTGAGGAAATCTGTTGATTGAAGATCCTCTGAAGATTTAACAGCTGCTCCATGGATTTGGTGCATGAAAATCCCTTGTGGTTTGCTGGTGGTTTGGTGATCGGCCATGCTCGTGCGTCCGATGGGTGATCTACGGTCATCATGAAGATCTGCTCGTGCCAATGTAATCCTCTTCCTTTCCTTAACCAAAATAACCAAAATACTTAAAGATTAAGTAAGTTTGGTCGATGAAATTTGGCTAAGTCTTTGAATGGGCTGAAGGTGGGCCGAGGCTTGACCGTGGGTCGGTCAATGATCGGTCGTGGCGGTCTTCCGTGGGCTTTCGCTTGAGCGTTGAGTTCTCTTCCTCTTGGGCTGGATTTCCTTCCTCTTCTAAGGCTAAATGCTTGCTGAAAGGAAATCTTCTAAGCGTGACCAAAAATAGGGCCCATGGTTGAACACTCGATCCAAAGGGTTTGGACCGTGCGTTCACCCATGTTGGTCACGTGTTCCGTTGGGCCAAAGCTCTAGTAGACTTTGGCGGGGCCGACGACCGGGGTCGTCGGATCGTGGTCGTAGGGCGCCCATTGGGCGCCGGGCGGATCTCGGTCACAAGCCTCGGGTATGGTCAGACATGGCCCGGTGTAAGCGTCGGGGCCGGGAATTGCTGAGCACCAAGTAACGGAGTGCTTGGGCCGTTCCCGATCATGCTCGGACGGTATGTCCGAGGCTAAGAGACCTGCAAAATGAGCAACTAAGTTAGAAAAATCACCCGTGCTCGTCGGGGTCACGTCTGTGGCCGTGATGTGGTCTGTGATGTGCTCCGGTTGCACATCAGGGCAACACATCGTACAGGGATGAAAGACATCATATGTCCAGGATAGCCAAATTAATGGCAACCTTACAGTCCGCAATATGAGACAGCCAAGTTCAATCCCACCCAGAACATTAGATAATTACGTACATTATCCATTAAATATTGAAAGTATGACAAAATTGAGGATTAGCACCATATGGCCTCCCTCGAGGCAGCATTACTCAATTTCACCTTCAATACTCAGTTGGGTTACATAATATAAACCATGCATGTAAAATATTTTTGTACTTTAATGAAAACATGATGCATGAACATGGTGACATACGATTCTAGCATACCCTCAAGTAATGACATTAAATTCTAATACAATAAATCAAATAATCAATCAATAAAAAACATGCACACAAACAATCCTCAAATGCCTTGAGGTCGGTGTATTGTGCGTTACACCCCAAACATTCCAGTATCGTGCATGATTTATAAAAGTGACATTCTAACTATAACAATTCATACAAATCCTCAAGAACTACTCTTTGTAATGTAGACCTATTGCTAGGCCAAAGACAAGCAATGTTTACTTACCTTAGGTCCTTAGCTTAAACTTGGTCACTTGATAGCTTAAACTCTTCTACTTGATTACTTGGTAACTCTAATATCATAAAAGAAACTCAAATGAGAAATCTCGGAAATGCCCTGTTTTGTTAGCAACTTCAAACCTCTGTAACTTGAGCTATACTAAACCATTTAAAGTGATTCAAGCGTCACAATCATCCTTATTATGTCGACGTTAGATCATCTGAAGAGCTCAAAGTTAATTGACCACTTTAAGACCACTTAAAAATTCAAATTCCGAAACAGCACATAATTGTCCGAAATTTTGCATAACTTGACAAAACACATGCAAATCATACACAATCAACCACTAAAGCCTAATACATCAACTTAAATATCATTTTAGGGTGAGATTGATACCTTAGAACAGAGAACATCAAATCCTTTACCCTTGGTCGTGGGTTTCTCCTCTCCTTTCTTTCCTTGGTTTTAGGGTGGACTAACTTCACTTTAGGTGCACAAAACTCTTCTCTTCCTTAACTTCTAACCAAAACTCCACCACAACTCTCAAATATGGAGAAAATACAGAGAGGGAGAGAGCATTTTCGTAGCTCAAAGATGTCTGAATATGAGGTTTAGCTGGGGTTAAAAATCAAAAGGTAAATAATGTAAGGTGGAGGTGGAAAGTAAGCACGAGGTGTCAACAATCCATTGCACCTCTTCTAAGCTGCTCCTCAAAGACACCAATCATCTTAATCTAAATTTAATAATATTAATTTGATTTATCCTAATTTTTGGTGGAAAGTAAGCACGAGGTGTCAACAATCCATTGCACCTCTTCTAAGCTGCTCCTCAGCAATCTCAGTCTAACTTTAATAACAAAACATTTTGTACCAAAAACTACATAAGTAATGTACATTGATAATTTACTTATGACATGTTTCAAAAAGTGCGGGTGCTACACCATCACTCTCTTATTAGGGCATTGAGAAGCAATATGTCCTAATCCAAGACATTTAAAGCATTTTATTTCTCTTGACCATGGCTTATTAGCATCTTCAATTGGTTTAGGAGTGATTTCTTTCCTTTGTGTCCACGGTTTTGATTGGTAAGTCTTGTTCTCCCGTCCTGGAGGTGGCTTCTAAGGTGTGTTGAAGGTCGGAGCTGGTCTCACTACATTCTTCTTGCCTTTCTTCTTGTGTTGCCTCTCCACCTGTAAGGCTAATTGTATAGCGGCATCCAATGAGTCCATAATTTGTAACTCCACCAGATCTCCTATATCTTTATGTAATCTCCTTAGGAACATGGCTAGAATTTTTTTCTTCCGAATCCTCAAGATCACAACGGATTCGCAAGGTCTCAAACTCCATCAAATACTCTTCCACCGAAAGGTGTTCTTGTTTCAAATTTTGGAGTTGATAGAACAATTCTTGTCTATAGTGGCTAGGGACAAATCTCCTTTTCATGTGCATTTTCATGGCTCTCCAAGTATTTATTTCTTCCTCACGGTCACGCCTCCTTTGGGCTCTCAAGCTATCCCACCATAAACTTGCATAGCTGTGGAGCTCCAAAGCCACTAGTTGCTACTTAGATTTCTCCGAATAGTTACAGCAATCAAAAACTTTATCCACCTTATCCACCCAAGTCAAATATGTATCTCAATCACAAGAGCCATTAAAAGGAGGAATACTTAGCTTCACATGCCTCAAATCATCCTCACGGGGTTGTCTGTCCCGTGGTTCAAACTCATCCTCCGAATCTTCTACTTCATATAATCGGGTCCGAGCACCTCCGGTTCTTCTTCCGGGAGTAACCGGGGGAGGTGGTCTTCGAGGATTTTGTGTCTCCCACCTTTGTAACAAGGCGTCCAACCTTTGGTTAATGTCATCAATTTGGTTCTATAAATCGAACTCACGTTCTTGGGACGACATTGGAGGTGGAGGCGGTTCACTTGTTGATGGGAGGTCTTGGCTAGGCTGCAAAACCGCCCCACTTCTAGTGGTCATGCCACCACTTTTATGTGCCATGAAAAAAAATTAGGGAATTGGATGGATTAAGGGTAAGGAACAAGGGAAAGAAGAGTTGTGCTCTTATACCAAATGACATGCTCCAAAGGATGCGGAGGTGTCGATAGAGGTAGGAGGAATGGTAATCTCCCGAGAGTCAATGAAGGAATGCTGAAACAGGGGAATGAGTCCAATGGAATTCCAAATGCATGCGTGCGTTTGGATTAAAATTTTTTGGTGGACTAAGACTTTAGGGAATGGACCAAATTTGGCCAAAATTTCAGAGGGGTAACACTTGAGGAACATAAAATGGTACGAGGTCACTTTTAGATGCACAAGTGGACAACAAGGGTTTTGACAGTGCAGTAGGTGAAGAGAAAAAACCTCTGCACAACTCCCAACACAGACAAGCTGAGAAAGAGAAAATTGGCAGAAAACTTTCTCTATGGAAGGGGAATCAAATGGTGAGGGTTTGGGAGTAATCAAGCAGGTAGTTTAAAATTTATGAGAGATTGAATTTTGGTCGACAGAACTGCCAGATTTCAGGAGTTCGGAAGAAAGGAGGAAAAATGCTTGCACAACTTTTAGATAGGAGAAACAGGGAACGCAATGACAAACCAAATATCTCAAGACATCAAAGAGGAACTCACAGCCCAAATTTTAGGACCTTAGAATACCGGAATAGAAGTTTACACAAAGGGCACTTGTGGGACACAAACTGGAATTGGTTAAAATACAACCGCCAGCAACCAACAAGGACAACACTAATTCCCAAACAAACAAATAGAAGGATGGCTATGTGATTTCCAAGCTTACCTTGACCCAAAACAAGTGTGTAGGAAGGTTGGAATAAAGGCTAAGTGGCTCTAGCAAGACACCAATGCCAAAGACAAAGAAAGATTATGGATATTACTCACCAAAATCTAATCTTGCCGTGAGGAAAGGGAAGGATTGAGAGAGCTTCAAGCTCCTGTAATTTACCAAATTCTTTTCTGCCTTCATTAGACGTGGGAAGAGGGATTCATACCCCCTCGAACTTACACAAAAGACGAGAACAATTAAAAACCTAAATTTAGAACTAATGAGTGGCTAAGTAGGAGGTAGGTGGGAAAAAGGGGCCCACCTTCAACTTGCCTCCCAACTCAAACACTCCCTAGACCTAAACCACGTCTAAAAGACTTTACAAACTCAAGTTTCATGGGAAATAATATTTCCCTTAAGCTCTAACATGATGGAGCATAAATTGGTTTAATCCAAACAAATTTCCAGCAAATTGATCCAAACTGAACCAACCTCTATACATCATTTCAAGCTACTACAATAATTACAATTTATAAGTACTGTAAACAAGCAAAAAAAAATGTCCAAGTGGTGAACTAGCAAACCTCCATTGTTGGACCAACCTCTCCTTTGATTTATTGGGCTTCAATCCGTGCTCAAAGTGAAGAGTATTTTAGGCAAGGTTCGGTCCATCACTTGACGGATTGTCCATTGACAAATGGATATGATCGCTTGCATCCTTCTTGGACCACACTTGAACAGCGTCCTCTCCCATGGTGGACAAAGTGAAGTCGGCTTTCCCCTCTTTTGGAGTTTGACATGGCCGAGGCTCGGATAGGTTGTCTCGGCAAGAAGGGCTTTGGGCATCGGTTGTCAACTTCTCCTCTTCAAATTCCCAATGCAAACAATGTTTGGGAAGCTCTTTGTCAAGGGGTGAGGGATCATCTAAGAGGTCCATAAAAGGAAATGTTACATCTGCAAAATCAGCAAACAAGTTATTAAATTGTCTTGCACGGCCACGAGTTATCATGCCCTCCAGGTGGTGGTGGCTCTCGGGAATGTCAAGAAGCTTGCTGGAACAACAATTACGAGACAAAATTGAATCTCAAAATAATAATAAGGATAAACCGAGAAATTCAGCCGGAGAAATACCAGAAAACCGAAAATCAGCCGGTGAAAGTTCTAAAACCCGAGGATTATAGAACTCTCCAAACCCGAGAAATCACCAGCAGGGAAAGTGAAGATAATCAAGAGGAGAAATCCACAAAACAATGGAATCATAATACCTGGAACTAACCTAGAACANGAAAAAACCCGCATGCAGAAAACTTCGAATAGATAAAATAGTTCTCAGCTCGTTTTTCCAACCTCTTTCGGGAGGAAAGAAAACATTGAGGGGGAGGGAAATGCAACACTAAAACATGTGGAGAAGGGAACTACAGCAATGACGCCAAGAATAGAGCAAGAAATCTCGGTAAGGAAGGCACACTAACATCAAGGAAATGGAGAGACTAGAAGGAATCGCCAAATTGCCTTGGGGAGAGAATTGTCCTAACCAACCTACTGCGAGCTCTTTCTTTTTTTTTTTATGAGTAAAATATATATTGACAAGAAACATTTACATGTGAGAACCCGAGAGGGTGGCAAAGAGAGGGGGCAATAGCCCAAACTAAACGCCGACCCCCCGATTACAAAAGAGAAAGGCACAAAAGAAAGATCTCAAAATGTCCAAGAAAGCTTGCCCTAGGACAGCTTGAGATCTGCCCTGCCGCTATGCGGAGACCCCGAACCTTGACACCTAAGAAGGGTCCAACCAGCTAAGCTCTTCCGGAAATAACCAGTAGATTTTCTTGTAAACTTGCCTCTCAATATGTCTTGCAATCCGCTCAGGGGAGGCAAGAGCATTCTCATATTTCCAGGGATTCTGAGCCGCCCATATGTAATATATGGAGATGGCCAGAAGCATTTGTAAGACACGAGAATCTCTGTGGAGCTTGAGCTTGTTGACTTGATGATCCACTTAATAGCGCTTGCAATAAAAGATAGGTGCTTTAAGATGCCAAAGTTCCGCCGGCAGGAAGACCATACTTCCTTTGTAGCCGAGCATTCAAAAAATAGGTGGAGGCCTGAGGTGCAACCGAGGCACGTAATGGACCTAACCCCGAGGAGCACGCCCAATTTCACTAACTTTTGTGCTCCTTTTGTAGGAAGCTTACCCTCGAAAACAATGTCCGAGGAAAGTCACGAGTGGTCAAGAGTTTTGCTCGGTTTGCGTCCGAACATCCCCGATCACGACACGCCCGACCGAAACTTACCCGGGATTCTTGCCTGTGACACGCCCGGGCCTCTCAACCACGATACGCTCAGCACCCAGCGGGCACCCTACGATCACAACCCTATGACCAAAGGAGGTACGGTCGTCGGCCTTGCCGAAGTCCTCTAGGGCTTTGGCCCGATGGAATAAGTCACCGACATGGGAGAACGCCCCGTCCAATTCTCATGGATCGAGTGCTCACCCATAGGCCTAGTTTCGGTCACATTTAGTTTATTTTATTAGTCAACAATTATCCTTAGAGAAGGAAGAGAAAAGCAGCCCAAAGAAGAGGAACGCAGATCCCATAGGTGATGGCCCACAAAGGACCGCTACCGCAAAACCTTGACCGACCCGAGGTCAAGCCTTGGCCCACCTTCGGCCCACTAGAAGACCTTGACCAAATTCCATCGGCCACTTTACTTAAATCTTTAAGTATTTTGGTTATTTGGTCAAGGAAAAGACAAGGTTTGAATTTGACACGGACAAATCTCAAGATGTCAGGAAAGGATCCACTGGGAGCTCGTGCAAGACCGTTCACCAACAATCGGCGAGCCACAAGGGATTTTCATCCATAAAATTCGTGATCAAGCTGTCAAATCATCAGCATATCCTCTAGCAACAGCTTTGCAAAACAGCCGCGAGGATCCCTTGAGACTCGGATATGATCAACCACCGGTTCGGTCTTTTTCATATGCGCCCGCGCACACCCATGAACCATTGCCGGACAACCGAGGAACCAGACCACGTGACACTTCATGCTGACTACCGAGAGCATTTAAAAGCCCCTTATTCGAAATGGCCCGAGCTAATCTCTCATGGTTCAAAGCTTATTACACCCTGTGCCACCTCTCGGACAACCACGGTCACTCTCGGTCAAGACTCAAAGTCAACCGTGCAAATCTTATTGAACCGAACCTAAAGTCAACCAAAGATCTTCCCAAAGCTAATCCGAGGCGTTCAAGTCATCTATGGGCTTACATTATCTTTCTTATCTTTTTACGTTTTTAGTATTTAAGTGTATCACCCTTACACTTTAATGGTAGAGAGAATTTTTAGTAAAAATTGTGCATTGCACCTTCTTCCTAACCAGTCGAAGCTCCTTCTGACATTCCTTCTCCGGTGAGTCATATCCGGCCGAGTGTGTCAACCCTCTAATGTACGATCGGTGAGTCATATCCGAGTATGGGTGAGGTCTACCGAGATGAACACTTGGATTGCTCAAGTGTTCGAATTGTCCATCCATCTTAACCCCAAAACTCTCAAGAGTCCATCC
>QAOC01035650.1:2226-12851 GCA_003255005.1 Begonia fuchsioides | reverse complement strand
CTTTGAGCTCACTCCGATTGACTTACGGGTGTCAATCAAACCTTTACAGTGACTCTTCTTTAGGAGAGGCGTCACCCCTCTTACCATTTCTCTCACAAAGTATGATATTCGAATTAACGGTTACTAACCGACTCTCTCAATCACCAAGTGAATATAAAAGATAGAAATACAAAGATTGAGAGAATGAAATGATTCTCTAAAAATTGGCAGCAATTCGGCTTTCTTTTTGCTCTCACAATAATCCTTTTTGTAATCCACAGCTCTGCAGCTATTTATAGATTTTGTCCTGCGCAGGCTGGATCGGTCGACATAAGTACGGAATAGGTTGACACATATATAGCCGTTTAGAAACATACAAAAATAGTCGTTGGAGTTTATCTCCTCATTCTGTTCTGGATCGGTCGACATAACTTTTGTTCGGTCGACATAAGATTTAGTAAGTTGTCATTGAGAAGAACTTCAGTCGACCTAGATATGGCCTCTGGACATGTATGCGGTCGACACAATAGTGTTGCAGTCAACATAAAGTTGGCCTCTGGATATGTATACAGTCGACACAATAGTTCTGTAGTCGACATAAAGATGGCCTCTTGATATGTATGTGGTAGACACAACAGTTTTGCGGTCGACATAACGATGGCCTCTTGATATGTATACAGTCGACACAATAGCTTTGAAGTCGACATAACGATGGCCTTTGTAACTTGTAGAAGTGTGGTCGACATTGTTGCTTCTCGTCTTGAATATCTTCGGTCGACACAATCTTACAGCAGTCAACATAACATTCCTCTCTGGTTACGTCATCAGTCGACATATAACATAGCGGTCGACATAAGTTAGTTGCTACCCGTGGATAGGTCGACACATGTGTAAATCGGTCGACTTATGTTTTTCCTCTGCCAGAGGATGTGTCGACATAAATATAAATCGGTCGACATAACCTGTAATAGACTTANTCGACACAATCTTACAGCAGTCGACATAACATTCCTCTCTGGTTAGGTCATCGATCGACATATAACATAGCGGTCGACATAAGTTAGTTGCTGCCCGTGGATAGGTCGACATATGTGTAAATCGGTCGACTTATTTTTTTCCTCTGCCAGAGGATGTGTCGACATAAATATAAATCGGTCGACATAACCTGTAATAGACTTAGCAATTTCTGCAAAAACTCAACCGATTTGTTAGACACAAGAGGTACCCTTCGATGAGGGTATTTCATATACATTATTCAAATTAACTTCTCTTAACGGTTAATCAATTTTCCAATAGATTAATGTTCATCAATCAAAAACAAAGGTTACTTTAATCGCAGATAAAGCTAACACAAAGTTCATGTTTCAAGTTTAGGGTTTGGATGAGGTTTTGAGTTTAAGGTTTCGGGATTCTGGTTTTTGACTTTAAGGTTTCGGGATTCGGTTTGTGTTTTGGGTTTTGATGTTCAAGTTTCGGGTTTGGAGTTTGGGTTACGGGTTTTGTGCTTCAGTTTTAGATTTTGGGTTTGAGATTTGGCTTTTAAGTGTTAGGTTTTGATTTTTGAGTTTCACGCTCCGGGTTTGACATTTTGGGTTTCTGGTTTCAGGTTTTGGGTTTCAGGTTTTATGTGTTGGATTTTGAGGTTTGTGTTTAAAGTTTTGTGTTTCCTTTCGAGTTCGGGTTGTAGGTTCAAGGTTTGGATTTTGGGTCTCAAGTTGATGGTTTGAGGGTTCAATTTTCAAGTCTCTAGTTTCAAGTTTTTGGATTTGGGTTTTAGGTTTCAGGTTTTGGAGTTAGGGTTTGGGGTTGGGTTTTGGGTTTTGAGGTTTTGTTTTGAGTTTTGGGTTTTGGTTTCGAGTTTAGGCTTTTGGGGTTTTGTTTTTGTGTTTTTGGGGTCAAGTTTCGAGTCTTGGGTTTTAGGTTTTGGGGTTCGAGTTTTGGGTTTTAGTTTTTGGGTTGTAGGTTTCGAATTTTAAGTTTTAGGTTTTGGGTTTCATGTTTTAGGTTTAGAATTTTGGGTTTAAGGTTCGGGGTTCATGGTTTGTTTTATGTTTTTTTTTTTTCAGGTTTCGTGTTTTGGTTTCAGAGGTTTAGGTTTCATGTTTTGGGTTTCAAGTTTTTTTTTTTGAGTTTCAGAATTCGAGTTTTTTGTTTTAACTTTTGAGTTTTGGTTTTCGTGTTTCGGGGTTCAAGGTTCAATGTTTGGGGTTCAAAATTTTTGTTTTGGGGTTTCGTGTTTTGGGGTTTGGGTTTCAAGTATTATATTTTTGGTTTTAGGTTTCAGGTTTCATGTTTTAGGTTTTGGGTTTCGAGCTTCGGTTTTCAATTTTTTGGGTTTTGGGGTTTAAGGTTTGGGATTTGGGTTCACAGCTTGAAACCTAAAACCAAACACTCGACACTTGAGGTGAATTTAGATTTCGTGTTATAAGGTTTAGGTTTTTGGTTTCTTGGTTTGGGTTTCGAGTGTTTGGTTCGTGTTTTGGATGTCAAGGTTTGAGTTTCTGGTATTGTGTTTCAGGTTTTTGGGTTTTGAGGTTCGGTTTTTAGGTTTCAGGTTTTGGTTTTAGGTTTCAGTTTTTGTGTTTAAGGTTTCGCGTCGCATTTTGGGTTTTGAGGTTTTGTGTCGCGTTTTGGGTTTTGAGGTTTCGTTTTGAGTTTTGGGTTTTAGGTTTCGAGTTTCAGCTTTTAGGCTTCGTTTTTTGTGTTTTGGAGTTCAAGTTTCGAGTCTTGGGTTTTAGGTTTTGGGGTTCGAGTTTTGGGTATAAGTTTTCAGGTTTTAGGTTTCGAGAACACAAAACCTGAAACCCAAAATTCAAAACCCAAAATCCAAAACTCAAAACCCAAAACCTGAAACCCGACCATCAAAACCCAAAACCTGAAACATAAACCCGAAACATAAAACCGTAAACGTGAAACCTGAAACCAGAACAACGAAACCCAATACCCGAAATTAGAAACTTGAAACATAAAACCCTCAACTCGAAACCAAAAACCCAAAACCCAAAATTCAAAACCCTAAACCTGGACCCCGAAACACAAAACCTAAACCAAAACTTGAAATCAAAATACTAGAAACCCAAAACCCAAGCAATAAAACACGGAATAAAAAAAAATTAAAAACCCAACCAAAAACGGAAACCCTGAAACTTGAAACCTTAAACCTTAAACATAAAACCTGAAACTTGAAAAACGAAACCCAAAAACCTAAACCCGAAACTCAAAAGCCAAATTTGGAAATCCAAAACCATAAACCTGACACTCAAAACCCAAAACCCGAACCAAGAAACCCAAAACCTGAAACTTGAAACTCAAAACCCAAAAACCAGAATTCATAACTTGAATTCTAAAACCATAAACCTGAAACTAGAACCTAGAAACCCAAAACACAAACTCTGAACCAGAAACTCAAAACTCGAAAGGCAAAATCCTAAACTCGAAACCCAAAACAAAAACTCGAACCCCAAAACCTGAAACCCAAACCCCGAACTATGAAACCTGAAAGAGAAAGCCCAAAATCAAAAACTAGAAACCTAAAAGTAGAAATCAAAAACCTAAACCTTTAACCTAAAACCCAAAACTAAAATCCGAAACTCAAAACCTAGAACCTGAAACTTAAAAAACAAAAAACTAAAATCCAAAACTCGAAACCCAAAACCTGAACCACAAAGCCCAAAACTTGAAACTCGAAACCCAAAACCCTAACTCCAAACCCCAAAATCCAAAACACGAAATTAAAAAAATAAAAGCCAAAAAACCTAAAAATGAAACTCAAAACTCAAAACCCAAACCTAAAACCTAAAACCCAAAACCAAAACTTTGAACCCCGATTCAAAAAAACCTGAACCCTGAATCCAAAAATAGAAACTTGAAAGTCGAAACTCAAAACTCAAAACCTAAAACCTGAAAACATGAAACCCAAAACCCAAAACATGAAACCCAAAACCTGAAACCTGGAACCCGACACCTAAAACCTGAAACCTAAAACATGAAACCCAAAACTTGAAACTCAAAATCCGAACCCCAAAACTCCATTCCAGAAACATAAAACTAAAAGTTTGAAACCCAAAAAATAAACTCTGGAATCGAAACCCAAAACCCTCAACTCGCAATCTAAACCTGAAATTCAAAACCCAAAACCTGAACCCCGAAACCCAAAACCTAAATCCCGAAACCAAAAATACATAACTAAAAACCCAACACCCGAGCAATGAAACTCCAAAAGCAAAACCTTAGACCCAAAATCCAAAGCCCTATGCCCTAACACTTAAGACCTAATCCCTAACACTTAATCCTAAAGCCCTAAGCCCAAAGCCCTATGCACTAAACCCTAATAAAAAATACTAAGAGCTAAGCCCAAGTCCAAGGCCTTAGACCCAAAATCCAAAGGCTTAAAACATGAGCCCTATGTCCTGACATCTAAGCCCAAAGCCCTTAGGCCTAAGTCGTGAGCTCTTAGACAAAAGCGATAAGCCTTAAGCCCAAAGACCAAAGCCCTAAGTCCTAGGCCTTATTCCCAAAATCTTAAGTCATTAGCCCAAAGGACTAAGCCTTAAGCCAATAGACCAAAGCTCTAAGACCTAAGCTTAAAGCCCTAACCTTAATCCCTAAGTCCCACGCCCAAAGCTCTAAGTCTAAACCCTTAATCCTTAACACAAAAGCCCAAAGCGCTAAGCGAAAAGCCCTTAATCCAAATCCCTACATCTGAAGACCTAATTCCTTAGGAAAAACCCCAAAGCTTTAAGACTAAGTTTTAAATTCTAAGCCCATATCCCTAAGCTCTAAGACATAAGCCCGAAGCTCTAAGCCCAAAGCCATAAATATTAAGCCTAAAGCCCTAAGTCATACGACCTAAGTCAAATGCTCTAACCCCAAAGCCCTAAGCCATATGTTGTGAGTGAGTTGTAAGCCCAAGGATAAAGCTTCAAAACCAAAGCCCAATGCCCTAAGCTGTAATCACAATTCCCTAAACCCTAAGCTCAATACCTAAGCATTAGCCCCAAGCCATAAGACCTAACAATAAAGCCCAAAGCCCATAGCCCAAACGGCTAAGCCCTAACCCTTAATCTTAAATCCTTAAGCCCTAAACCCTAAGCCTTAAGCCTAAGCTCTAAGCCATAGACCCAAAGCTCGAAGCCTAAAGCCTAAGCCCTAAGTCTTGGAATCTAAGCCAAAAGCCCTTATCCCAAAGCCCTTACAGTTGACCCAAAAGACCAAAGCCCTAAGCCTTACGCCCTATTCCCTAGGCCGTAAGCCATTAGCCCTAAGCCCAAAGTCGTAAGACAAAATTTTGAAGCCTTAACTCCTCAGCCAAAAGTCTTAAGCCCTAAGCCCTGAGACTTAAGCTTAATGCCCTAAGCTTAATTCCTAAGGCCCAAGCCTAGAGCCCTAGTCTCAAGTCCTAAGCCTTAACAAATAAGCTTGAAGCCCTAAACATGAAGCCTGAAACTCGAAGCCCAACTTTGTATTGGAAAAGCCCAAAGCCCAAGGCTCTAAGCCCTAAGATCTAATTCCTTACTCTAATGCCCTAAGGACTAAGCCCTAAGCCTGAAGCCTCAAGCCATAATCCGAAGGCCCTACACAAAAACGTCAAAGCCCTAAATGCCAAGCCTAGACCCTAAGCCCTAAGCCTTAAGCCATCAGCCCTAATTCCTTAGCTATAGTACCTAAGCATGAATCTTATGCACAAAGCTCTAAGCCCAAACCTCGAAACCCTAGGCCTTAATCTCAAAGCCCAAAGTCGTAAACCCTAAGCCTAAAGCCCTAAGTCTTATGCCCTAAGACCTAACACTTGGCACCTAAGACTAAAGCCCTAAGCTCTAATCCTTAAGCTCAAAGCCCTAAGCAGTAATCCCTAAGCCTAAAACTCAAAGCCCAAATCCATTAGCCCAAAGCTCGACGCATTAAGCCCAAATCCCTTAGCCCAAAGCCCAACGCGCTGAGCTCTAAGCCCAAAGCCCTTAGCCTTAATCACGAATCCCTAAAGCTATAATTGTTGGCTCAAAACCCTAAACCATAAACCCTAAACCCTAAGCCTTAAGCCCTAAACCCTAAACCATAAACACCTATGCCCTGAGCCCTATGTGCTAATTCTTAAGCCATAAGCCATCTCAAAGCCCTAAACCCTAAGTCCTAAGCCTTAACTTTAAACCCAAGCCCTAAGCCCTAACAAAAAAGCCCAATGGAGTAAGCGGAAAGCCCTAACCCTTAATCCTAAAGCCCTAAGCCCTAAGCCCAAAGCCTTGTGTACTAAACCCTAATAAAAAAGACTAAGCCTTAAGCCATAAGCCCAAGGCATTAAACAAAAAATCCAAAGCTGTAAAACCTAAGCCCTATGTCTTGACATCTAAGCCCAAAGCCCTTAGGCCTAAGCCCTGAGCCCTAAGACAAAAGCCATAAGCCTTGAGCGCAAAGACAAAAGCCCTAAGTCCCTACGCTCTATCCCCTAACTCTTGTGTCATCAACGCTAAGGACTAAGCCTTAAGCCCAAAGACCAAGGCCCTAAGCTTAATCCCTGAGTACCAAGCCCAAAGCCCTAAGTCTAAACCCTTAATCCTTAACACAAAAGCTCAAAGCCTGAAGCAAAAAGCCCTTAATCCGAATCCCTACATCCGAAGACCTAATTTCTATGGAAAAACCATAAAGCTTTAAGCCTAAGTTTAATCCCTAAGCCATAAACCCTAAGGCCTAATCCCAAAGCCCAAAGCCCTAAATACTAAGCCTAAAGCCCTAAGTCGTACGAACTACGCGTTGTACCCTAACAATTAGGCCTAAAGCCCTAAGCGCTAATTCATAAGTCCAATACAGTAACACCTAAGCCCAAAGCAAAAAGTCCTAAGCCATATGTCATGGGTCCCAAGTTATCAGCCCTAAGGATAAAGCTTCAAAACCAAAACCCAGTGCCCAAAGCACTAATACCAATGCCCTAAATCGTAAGCTCAATCCAAAAGCATAAGCCTCAAGCCATATGCCTTAACAATAAAGCCCAAATCCCTTAGCCCAAAGGCCTAACGCTTAATTCTAAATCCCTAATCCTTGAGCCCTAAGCCTAAAGACTAATCCCTAAACCATATACCCAAAGCCCTAAACCTAAATCCTAAGCCCTAAGTCATAGACCTAAAGCCCAAAGCCATATGCCAAAAGCACTAGGCCCAAAATCAAAGCCATAAAACCTAAGCTCTAGGTCCTCACATCTAACCCTAAAGCCTTTAGCCCGAAGACCGAAGCCCTTAGTCCAAAGCCCTTACCGTTGACCCTAAAGACCAAAGACCTAAGCCTTATGCCCTATTCCCTAGGTCTTAAGCCATTAGCTCTATGCCCCAAGTCCAAAGACCAAATTTTAAAGCCCCAACTCCTTAGCCAAAAGTCCCAAGCCCTAAGCCAAAAGACTTAAGCCCAAAGCCCTAGGCTTAATTCCTAAGGCCCAAGCATAAAGCTCTAAGTCTTAACCCCTAGGCCTTAACCAATAAGCTCGAAGCCCTAAACCTGAAGCCCTAATTCGTAAGCCAAAAGCTCAAAGTCCAAAGCACTAAGCCCAAAGCCGCAAGAGGTATGCCTTATGCAGTAACCACTCACAGCTAAGCCCAAATGCCAAAGTCCTAATCCTTTAACACTAATCCCTAAGCTGTAAGATCTAATCCCTAAGCCCAAAGCCAAAAACTGTAAGACCTAAGCCCAAAGCCTGACGCACTAAGCCCCATATCCAAAAAATTCTAACCCATAAGCCTTAAGTGCTATGCCTAAAGTCCAAAGAACATAGCAGAAAGCCCTATGCCCAAAGCCCTTTGACAAAAGTCTTAAGCTGTAAGCTTTAATAACGAAGCCCAAAGGCCTAAACCCAAACCTCTATGTCATAAGCAGCTATTCCAAAACCTTACCTGTAAGCCCAAAGTTTAAAGCCTTGGGCCTTAAGCTAAAAGTCCGAAGCCCTAAACCTTAAGCTCTAGGTTCAAACTCGAATTCCTAACAATTAAGACCAAAGTCGTAAGCCCAAAGCACAAAACCTCATACCCTAAGCCCTAATCCCTAAGGAAAAATCCTAAAGTCGTACGTGTAGGACCGGTTTTAACCTAAGTGGGGGATGAATTAGGTTAATTGAAATTTTTCGTAAGTTAAATTCTTTAAGAAAAAACTAAGAGGGATGGTTATCAAATTCAGTTTATGCCAGCACAATCAACAAAGTAAAAGTTGAGAGAGAGAATTTGACACCGATATGTTTTCGCAATTCGGCTAACAATTGCCTACGTCCACGCTTCAAGGTAGCTCCATGAAGATCCTGCACTTGATTGAACTTCCAGGTGTCAATCTAACCTTTACAACTTGACTCTTCTTTCTTAGAGGCGTCACCCCTTTGACTCTTATTTTTCTGAGGCCACCCCTTTACAAATTTGCTCAAGAGAATTGATACAGATATTTATGGTTTTTTATCCGACTCTCTCAATCACTAAAAAAATGATCTAAAGTAAGTACAAGAAATGAGAGACTAACAGTTAAATCAAGAATGATTTTTGGCAGAGTTTTGGCATGTCTTTTTCTCTCAAAAATTTGTCACCACAAATAGATTTTCTTCAGCTATTTATAATTTTGCAGCAGCTCAGGCTCGGGCGGTCGACATATGTACGAGAGCGGTCGACCGCAATATACCCATTTAGACTCATTAGAAAATAGCCGTTGGAGCTTTGTCTCTTGTAGTTGTTCCTGATGGGTCGACCTAACAATCGAGCGGTCGACATAGAGTTTGACTTTGGAGTTTCTGTGGTCGACCTACGTTGTAAGTGGTCAACATAAGTCATTATCGGTTGACATAGATTACATCTCTGTAATTTGTCATCGGTCGACATATGTCTTGTGTGGTCGACATGAATTTTGTCTCTGGAACATAGCCGGTCGACATAAGTCTGTATCGTCGACAAAGTTACATCTCTGGAATTTTGCCTCGGTAAACCTGCATCTTCGGGCTGTTGACATACACCTCTTCTCTGGAATTATTGCGGTCGACATACATCTCTTCTCTGGAGTTATTGTGGTCGACATATATGAATAGCTGTCGAAATATATCTTTTTTTCTGGAGTTGTTGCGGTCGACATATATGAATAGCGGTCAGCATACATCTCTTCTCTGGAATTATTGTGGTCGACACATGTGAACAACAGTCGACATAACTTGAGAGAACTTACAAAATTCTGCAAACACTCGACCAACTGGTTAGACATTAAGTGTACCCTTTGACAAGGGTATCTCACATGAGAAATTAAGTCTATGAGATACATTACAACATAATTTAATTTAGCTTTCATACATTCACACAAATGATTATCATAAAAAATAATTGATTACTGTAAAAAATTTTAAAGCCAACAGTAAGCCCTAAGCCCAACTCCCTAAGCTCTAAGCCCAAAGCCCAAAGTCTTAAATCAGAAGCCCAATGTTTTAAGTTGTATATGCTAAGCCCAAAGCCCTAAGCTCAGAGCCCTATGCCCTAAGTCTTAAGTAGTAAGCATTAAGCATTGAGTCCTATGCCATATGTCTTAAGCAGTAAGCCTTAAGGCCTAAGCCCTAAGCCCGTAATCCAAAGCCGTAAGAGTAATCCTCAAGAATCAAGAACAAAGCCGTAAGACTAAAGCACTTAGCACTAACACTTTAGTTAAACCCCTAAGCTTACGCTCGAAGCACTAAGAGGTTTAAGTTTTCAAGGTTTAGGTTTCATGATTTTTGGAGTTTTAGGTTTAGGGTTTCATGTTTTGGTTTTGCATTTTGGGATGTTGGTTTGGGTTTTGGGTTTAAGGGTTTGGGTTTTGGGTTTAAGGTTTTAGGTTCTAGGTCTTAGGTTTTGGGTTTAAAATTCAAGGTTCGTTTGAAGGGTTTGGAGTTTGAGTTTAAGTTTTGGGTTTTAGTTTTTTCGTTACAGGGTTCGAGTTTGGTTTTTGGGATTCAGGGTTTAAGGTTTGCATTTTGGGTTCAGGGTTTGGGAGTTTCGATGTTTGAATTTGGTTTCATGTTTTGGGTTTTCGGTTTTAGGTTTTAGGTTTTCGGTTTTGGGTTTTAGGTTTTAGGTATTAGGTTTAGGTTTCAAGTTGCGGGTGTTGGGTTTAGGGTTTCAGGTTCAAGTTTTGGTTCTCGGGGTTTAAAGTTCATGTTTCGGGTTTTAGGTTTAGGGTTCGGGTTTGGGGTTTCAAGTTTAAGGTTTTAGGATTCTTGTTTAGGGTTTGGGTTCAAGTTTTGGGTCTTGGGGTTTAAAGTTTGATTTTTGAGTTAAAGGTTGAAGCTTTAAATTTGGGTTTTGAGTCTCGGGGTTCAGGTTTTGGTGTTCAGGTTTGGATTTCAAATTTTTGGTTTCAGGTTCAACATTTGGATTTAGGTTTTGATGTTCGAGTTTCAGGTTTTGGGTTTTGGGTTTTTTGGATTTAGGTTATCTGTTTCAGTTTTTGAACTTCGGGTTTTGAGTTTGTGGTTTAAAGTTTTAAATTTCGAGTTTTGTGTTCCAAGTTTTGGGGTTCGAGGTTTTTGTTTTGGGATTCAGGGTTCAGATTTCAAGTTTCTCATTTTGTGGTACAATTTCGAGTTTTAAGTTTTTTGTTTTGAGTTTCAGGTTTTGTGTTTTGGGTTTCGCATTTTGAGCTTCGGTTTTTTACTTTTTGGCTTCGGCGTT
>QAOC01035638.1:66138-90938 GCA_003255005.1 Begonia fuchsioides | reverse complement strand
GATTAAGAGCAAGGAACAAGGGAAAGAAGAGCTGTGCTCCGATACCAAATGACACGCTCCAAGATGCGGAGGTGCCGGAAATAAAAGTGAAGATTGTAATCTGCCCGGTAGGACAGGGAGTAAGGCAGAACAGGGGAGTGCAACGTTTATTTCTCCAAATGCATAAAGGTTTAGGTTATAAAACTCAGCCAACTTAAACTTAAGGGCTTGGACTAAGTTTGACCAGATTTGCAGCTTAAAATCACGTGCGGAACATTAAAATATAAGGAGACACTTTCAGATGCACAAGCAGACAAACAGAAAGAAACAGTGCAGGAGTGATGGGGGAACTTCTACACAACTTCCAATGCAGGGAGTCTGAGATCTTGAAAATAAGCAGACAACAACTTCAATCAAAGGGGAAGACAATGCAAGCGGTTTTATAGAAAACACACACGTAGGCTAGGAGTTATGCTGGATAGAAAAATAATGGACAGAATTGCTCGATTTCAGGAACTCGGGTAGGAAACATCGGAAAAACACAAGCATAACTTTTAAAAGGAGGTGGCTGTGGCTAAACGGAATGAACCATTGATTCAGGCCATGAAAGTGGGACTCACTGCTAGAAATTTGGGGGCTTTGCTCACAGGAAACAAAAATGGTACAAAATGGACGATTGGAGCTCAAAGTCCACTCGGGAAAGTTCAAAAACAGCAAACAATACAACTAGCACAAATAAATGTAAACGCAAGTGGAAAGTAGGCTATGGGAGTTCCAAACTCGCCTTTGATCCTAACAAGTGAGTAAGGGAGGTTGGAATATGGTTTAATGACCCTAGCAAGATCACCAACATCAAGACAAACCAAAACAAGGATATTACTCACCTTGAATGAAATGCCGTGAGAAAGGAAAAAGAGGGTTTGAGAGCTTCAAGCTTTCAAGGTTTTCTTCAATTCTTTTCTGCCTCATCCAACGTGGGAGGAGGGATTCATACCCTTTCAAACTTACACAAAAGACAAAAACAATTAAAGACCTAAATTTAGAACTAATGAGTGGCTAAGTAGGAGGTAGGTGGGGAAAGGGGCCCACCTTCAACTTGCCTCCCAACTCAAACACTCCTTAGACCTAAACCACGTCTAAAGACTTTACAAAAATCAAGCTTCATGGGAAATAATATTTCCTAAAAGCTCCAACATGAAGGAGCCTAAATTGGTCCAAACCGAACCAATTTCCAGCAAATTGGTTCAAACCGAACCAATTTGTTTACATAAAAAATATCCCAAATATTTTAGTATTTTATAAACACAAAATTCAAACATCACTTGGTCATTCCTTGGAAGACTTCATCTTCCCAAGTAGTGGTGCATACGGCCTCCATTGTCCTTGAAACCGAGTGTAGTTATGTCCCGGGTGGTGAACTTGTCAAGGAAGATCTTGGATTTTCGACTAACTCCTTCTCTTCTTTATACTTCCATTGTAAGCAATGTTTGGGAAGTTCTTGATCATGTTGTGAAGGAATATCTAGGAGCTCCAATGTAGGGAAAAATGTACCTGCAAAATCAAAAAACATATTAGCTAAAAGTCTTGCACGGCTTCGAGTTGTTGCTCCTTCCGGTTCTGGATGAGTCCCAGGCACATCAATGAACCACGTGCTCCGAGAGTACTTAGGTAAGTTAATCATTGTTTATTTTGATGATATTCTTGTCTATAGTATGGATATACCGAGCCACCTTGACAATTTAAAGCGGCTCTTCATAACCTTACTGCGGACCAAGCTATTCGGCAACCGCAAGAAGTGCGGCTTCGCCCAACGGCGCATACACTTCCTCGGCTTTGTGCTATCCGAGGACGGTGTAGAGGTAGACGGCGAGAAGATTAAGGCCATCCGAGAATGGCCGACACCAAGGGGCGTCTCAGACGTCCAAAGCTTCCACGGTATCGCCAATTTCTACCGACGTTTTATTAAGGGGTTTAGCACCATTATGGCACCCTTAACCGAGCTCACCAAGAAAAGGAATTTGCATGGTCAAAACTTTGTCAAGCAAGTTTTGATCACATCAAGGCACGGCTTTGCGAAGCGCCCGTGCTCACCCTCCCGGACTTCACAAAGGCCTTCAAGGTAAAGTGTGATGCCTTGGGGATGGGCATTGGAGCGGTCTTGATGCAAGAGGGCTGACCGGTTGCTTATTTTAGCGAGAAGCTTAAAGGTGCGACTCTAAATTATTCTACATACGACAAGGAACTTTATTCCTTGATCCGAGCCATTGGAGTATGGCAACATTACTTGCTCCCGAGAGAATTTATCATCCACACGGACCATCAAACCCTTAAATTCATCAAGGTGTAGGATCGTGTTTAACCTAAGTGGGGGCGTAAATTAGGTTAATAGATATTTTTATAAGTTTAATGCAAATTCTTGATTGCTCTTCTAAAATTTATTTATCTATTAAATAATTAGGCACAAACAATAATTAAATAGTTTAAGGGAGAGAGAGATAACACTGAGATTGTTAACGCGGTTCGGCCAACCTTGCCTACGTCCGCGCTTCAAGGTTGCTCCTTGAAGATCTTTCCGCTCTACCTCGAACTTTACTATGATTGACTTCCGGGTGTCAATCAAACCTTACAAATGACTCTTCTTTCTGAGAGGCGTCACCCCTTTACAATTTCTCACAAATAATAACTTGAAGTTTTTCGAGAATGATTTGAAACTACTATCTCGATCACAATGAGAATGATCTTATATGATTTACAATGAAGAAAGAGTAAGAGAAAAGCTAACTAGAAATTTTGGCAGAGATTGGACGTGCTTTTCTCTCTCAAAAATCGGCTTTGTCTTTTGGCTTCTCGTCTGCAATTTATAGATTTTCCGTCTGTCAGACTTCGGAGCTGTCGACATAGAGATAGCCGTTGAGACTCATAAGGAAGTAGCCGTTGAAGAATTTTCCTCAATCATGGAGGAAGAGAATTGTTTCTCGCGAGCAGTCCGATGCTCTGGTGGAATGTGAAGCTCGTCTGATGTCAAGGGTGGGTCATTTCTTGAAGAGGAAGTGGGAGACTTGGGTGGCATGTTTTTCTTGTAATGCCAAACTCCATCATCATTCTGGGCTAATCCCATCCTTGCAAGTGTGGAGGCAGAGTAAACATCAAGGTGCCTGACCTCGATGAAGGAAGTTGAAGAAGGAAACTGAACACTTGTTTTGAGAAAATCTCCATTAGGAGGAGATTGAATGGCAGGGACTTAGATGCCACATCCAGGACATCAAGCATACGTTTCATAATAATGTATCCGACATTGAAGCGTCTTCGTTGGAAGAACATGTAGAGAACATACAGCTCCATGTTGCTGATATGGTCTCTATCCCCGCCTTTGGGCAACACGTTATAGGTAATGATATGGTGTACTAGGCGTGCCGTTATATTGAGATCACTTGCCTTTGGTTTGTACGGGACGTTCCTTGGATCCTTAGCGATTAATCACAAGAATTCTTGATAATCTGAGCACCGAACTAGTGAGGGTTCCTTCCCTTGCTCGTAGTATTTATCAGTGAACTCGTTTGAGGTACACTTGAGCATTGTGTTCAAGGAGTCAGCAGTGATTCTTGTAGGATATCCTAACACATAGCTCTTAAGGGCGAAAGGGTGAGGAACTGAGTGCAAATTTGCGTAAAATAATCGAATTGCTTCCTCATTGTAACTACTCCTTAGGCTAAACAAGGAAGTTAAACCCAAATAATCTGTGTATTCAGAGATATCAATCCCTGCTATTCCATGTGATAAATATACTCTACTTAGGATTAGAGGTTTTGATTGAAAGTACTGAGTATACCTCTCTTGAGCCTTTTCATTTCAAAATAGACGCTTATCAATGGACGGAGGAAGAGATTCTGAAGGTTTTTCTGACTGTGAAGTTCGTTTCCTCTTGGTCGGAAGTTTAAAAGTAGAAGCCATTGATCTTAGGGAAGCTTAAGATCTAAGACAAGGAGTGAAGGGAGGAAAGAAAAAAAATCGCGAGTGAGAGAGTTCAAAATTGAAATCCACCCGCGGGAAGGGTTTTAAAGATGTATCTCTGGTCGACCGAATCATGATTATGTCGACCGTTCTATGACAGAATCGAAAGTCCTGTCGACATACCCGAGGTTATGTCGACCTCTTTTTAGACAGAGCCAAACATCCGGTCGACATACACTTCTTTATGTCGACCGCTATCACAGTATTTAGCAGAATAATAAGAAAATGATGTTCTTAAACACCATCAACCCGAATAATCCCTAACCTAGTTCTAATTCCAACAAATGTCTTCTCATCCAAGGGTTTTGTGAATATGTCTGCTAATTGATCACAAGACTTGACAAATTCCAAAACAATATCCCCTTTTTGAACGTGATCTTTGATAAAGTGATAACGAATTTCTATGTGCTTGGTTCTTGAGTGAAGGATTGGGTTTTTCGAAATGTTAATGGCACTCGTGTTATCACACAAGATAGGAATTTTAGAGAATCTTAGGTTGAAGTCCTCTAGAGTTTGCTTCATCCAAAGCATTTGAGCACAACAACTACCGGCTGCGATATATTCGCTTTCGGCAGTTGAAAGAGCAACTGAATTTTGCTTCTTTGAAAACCAAGAGACTAAGGACTCTCCTAAAAATTGACAAGTACCACTTGTACTTTTCCTATCCACTAGACTACCTGCATAGTCTGCATCGGAATATCCTAACAAATCAAGAGAGACTCCTTTTGGATACCATAATCCTAAGTCAAATGTGCCAATTAGATATTTGAAAATTCTTTTTACGGCATTCATATGAGATTCTTTAGGAGCCGCTTGAAATCTAGCACATAGACAGACACTAAAAAGGATATCCGGACGGCTAGCGGTTAAGTATAAAAGAGATCCAATCATACCACGATATTTCTTAATGTCCACACCTTGACCATTTTCATCTTTGTCCAATCTTGTTGTGGTACTCATGGGAGTTTTAGATGATTTACAAGAGTTTAATCCAAATCTCTTGAGGAGATCCTTGACATATTTCTCTTGACAAATGAATGTTCCATTTAAAGATTGCCTAATTTGAAGTCCTAAGAAAAATCTAAGTTCCCCCATCATGCTCATTTCAAATTCTTCTTGCATGAGGGAAGCAAAGTTATCGCACAGAGATTTATTAGAGGCTCCAAAAATGATATCATCTACATAAATTTGAACAAGAAGGAGGTCCTTCCCTTCATGTTTAGTAAAGAGGGTTGAATCGATTTTTCCCATGTTGAACTCTCTTTCCAGCAGAAAGTTCTTTAATCGATCATACCATGCTCGTGGAGCTTGTTTAAGACCATAAAGAGCTTTATGAAGCTTAAATACATGGTCTAACTTCTCAAAGGACTCAAAACCTAAAGGTTGTTCTACATATACTTCTTCCATGATAAAACCATTTAAAAATGCACTTTTTACATCCATTTGGAAGAGTATAAAGTCCTTGTGACAAGCATAGGCTAGTAGCATCCGAATTGACTCCATTCGGGCCACAGGTGCAAAGGTTTCCTCAAAATCAATTCCTTCTTCTTGGTTATAACCTTTAGCAACCAACCTAGCCTTGTTTCTAACAACTACACCATTTTCATCTAACTTGTTTTTGAAAACCCATTTAGTTCCGATGATGGTGCGGTCTTTAGGCCTAGGGACCAATTCCCAAACTTGGTTTCTCTCAAATTGATTTAATTCCTCTTGCATGGCCATTAACCAATTTTCATCCAAAATGGCCTCATCGAATTTCTTAGGTTCTACTTGGGAAATAAATGCTACGTTAGCACATAGGTTTCTAAGAGAGCTTCTAGTTTTTACTCCTAAATTAGGATCACCTACAATGTCCTCTATGGGATGGCTTTTGGAATACCTCCATTCTTTAGGTAAGCCATCATTGACCGCCCTAATTGGTTCTAATTCTAGAGAACTTGGAGGACTTTCCGAAGGGACAACATCTAAAGAATTTTTCTTATTCTCATCTAGGCTCAAGGATTCCATTTCTCTTTCCAAATCAATATTTGGATTTTGATTCTCTACAAGAGGTGAGGATTCGTCAAAAGAGACGTTCATTGATTCTTCAACCACTAGAGTTCTTTTGTTGAAAACTCTATAAGCTTTACTAGACAAGGAGTATCCAAGGAAAATACCTAGATCTGTCTTTGAGTCAAATTTTCCTAGATTGTCCTTTGTATTCAGGATAAAGCACTTGCATCCAAAAGGCCTAAAATATTTAACACTTGGGGATTTGCCTGACCAAAGCTCATAGGGAGTCTTTTCTAAGATAGGGCGGATTGAAACTCGATTTATTGTGTAGCATGCCGTAGCTACAGCTTCCGCCCAAAAGTATTTAGGGAGAGAGTTTTCATTGAGCATTGTCCTAGCTAGCTCTTGAAGAGATCTATTCTTTCTCTCAACAACTCCATTTTGTTGAGGAGTTCTAGGAGATGAGAAATTATGATTGATTCCATTTTTAAGACATAGGAGCTCAAATTTCTCATTTTCAAATTCTCCTCCATGATCACTACGAATAGTTACTATGGAGAGATCTTTTTCATTTTGAACTCTCTTCCTAAAAGATGTAAAAGTCTCAAAAGTTTCATCCTTAGATCTAAGAAAGTATACCCATGTAAATCTTGAAAAATCATCAACAATTACAAGGGCATAATGCTTGCCACCAAGGCTAGCTACTCTAGAGGGACCAAAAAGATCTAGATGAAGAAGTTGAAGAGGTTTGTCGGTTGAAATAACCGATTTAGGAGAGAATGAGGATTTTGTTTGTTTCCCCATTTGACATGCGTCACAAATCCTATCCTTCTCAAAAGAGATCTTTGGAAGGCCTCTAACTAAGTTTTTCTTAGCAATCTTAGCTAAGGTATCCATACTAACATGGCCTAATCTCCTATGCCATGCCCAACTATCTAGAGGGGATGTTGCACTAAAACATTTTTCATCAAGGCATGCAACATTATCCAAATCAATTGTATAAACATTTTCAGTTCGATATCCAATAAATAAGATTTTACTACCAGAACTATCTTTTATTTGGCATGATTTGGATTCAAAAAATACCCTATATCCCTTATCACAAAGTTGACTAATGCTTAATAGATTATGCTTTAAACCGTCAACTAGAAGAGCATTTTCAATAATAGGAGAAGAAGGGTTACCGATATTGCCAATACCAATTATCTTCCCTTTTTGATTTCCTCCAAAGGAGACATTCCCCTTCTTTTTCTTGATAGAGCTGAACTTGGAGGGGTCTCCCGTCATATGCCTCGAACAACCACTATCGAGGAACCACAGATTCTTATCTCGGGAGACTTCCACCTACACAAAGAGATTTAGATGTTTCTTTTAGGTACCCAAACCATTTTGGGTCCTTGTGAGTTAGCCTTAGTTCCTTTTGGAGCCCATTTCAGAACAGCCTTTTGATTTTTTCCTCTTATTTTAGAAGGGCATACAAAGTAGGTATGACCTATTTCATTACAGGCGTGACAAGGTTTTGGTTTTTCAAAGAAGTTCTCATACTTCTTTTTCTTTTTGAATGATTCATAACCTATGCCTGCTTTATCAAAAGTTGTCCTTTGATTACCTAGAAGCATATTTAGATTTTTGCTTCCATTTGTAAATCTAAGCACGATTCCTTTCATATCATCATTTTCCCTTTTCAATTTGCTAATTTCGTTTTCCAAGGGATTGATTTTAATTTCATGCTCCTTAGATGTCATGGCATGCTCCTTTTTCAGAATTTTATACTTAGATTTCAAAACGTTGAAATCATTAAGCAAGTCATTAAAAGCATCAAATAACTCATTTTCTTCATCAATTTCTTCTAAATCGCTAAATGAGTTATGTACCTTGTCTTCCTTGGCCATGAAGCACATGTTTACTATTTCCTCTTCTTCGGATGAGGAGCTGGACGAGTCGCTATCATCCCAAGTTGCCTTCATGGCTTTCTTCTTGTAAGCCTTGGGATGTCTCTTTGCTAGCGGGCAGTCAGTTTTGAAGTGGCCTGGCTTCCCACATTCGTAGCATTTGAGATCTTTCTCCTTTTCCTTAGGTTGCTTCTCCTTTCTTGGGAATTCCTTTCCATGCATCCTTTTTCTTTGAAGGAATCTCTTGAATTTACTTGTTATGAGGGCGACGTCCTCATCATCCTCTTCATCACTCTTGCATTCGCCTTGATTGCTGGAGGATGCCTTGAGAGCGATGTCTTTTCTTCTAGGAGGTTCCTTCTCCTTAATCTCGTCCTTTTCATTAGCCTTCATCGTGATCTCATGAGTCATGAGAGATCCGATGAGCTCCTCAACCTTCAGTGTCTTGAGGTCTTTAGCCTCTTGAATTGCAGTTACCTTTGGTTGCCAAATTTAATTGGTATATATGGACCATTTTCAATTATGTTTCATACACTATAGTCCATAGCTTGGACAAAAATTCTCATCCTAGTTTTCCAATAAGCATAGTTATTTCCATCAAAAAGTGGGGGTCTAGTAATTGATTGCCACTCAGTGTGTGAGTTGTTCATAGAGAAGGCCATTTTAAATAATCACACACGTATGTTTAACTTATAGAAACTTTCTATGTCACCAGCTCTGATACCAATTGTAGGATCGTGTTTAACCTAAGTGGGGGGTGAATTAGGTTAATAGATACTTTTATAAGTTTAATGCAAATTCTTGATTTCTCTTCTAAAATTTATTTATCTATTAAATAACTAGGCACAAACAATAATTAAATAGTTTAAGGGAGAGAGAGATAACACTGAGATTGTTAACGCGGTTCGGCCAACCTTGCCTACGTCCGCGCTTCAAGGTTGCTCCTTGAAGATCTTTCCGCTCTACCTCGAGCTTTACTATGATTGACTTCCGGGTGTCAATCAAACCTTACAAATGACTCTTCTTTCTGAGAGGCGTCACCCCTTTACAATTTCTCACAAATAATAACTTGAAGTTTTTCGAGAATGATTTGAAACTACTCTCTCGATCACAATGAGAATGATCTTATATGATTTACAATGAAGAGAGAGTAAGAGAAAAGCTAACTAGAAATTTTGGCAGAGATTGGACGTGCTTTTCTCTCTCGAAAATCGGCTTTTTCTTTTGGCTTCTCGTCTGCAATTTATAGATTTTCCGTCTGTCAGACTTCGGAGCTGTCGACATATCTTCGGGGGCTGTCGACATAGAGATAGCCGTTGAGACTCATAAGGAAGTAGCCGTTGAAGAATTTTCCTGTCGTTGGTCTTGACCGGTCGACATGAACTTTGGAGCTGTCGACATAACTTCAGTATCTCGAAGTTCTTCGGTCGACATCTACTCTTGGCGGTCGACATGGAAAACTCTCTCGAATTTAGCCGGTCGACATAAGTTCTTTAACTGTCGACATAACTTCTAATTTCTTCTTCCGCTGGAAACTTGAACGGTCGACAGATGTTCCTAACGGTCGACAGACAATTTGTCTCTGGATTACAAGCGGTCGACATAAGTTTCGTCTGGTCGACATACGATCCAATGTCTTGAACTTTAATTGTCTTCAACCGGTCGACATACTTGATAGGCGGTCGACATATGATTCTTCTCTGGACTTTGAGCGGTCGACAGAACTTCTTACCTGTCGACATAAGTTGCTTCTTCGACACTTCTAACTCTTTTGTTATCCGTGCGGTCGACATATTGAGCAGTTCGGTCGACATAAGCCTTTAAAAAAACTTACCAAATTCTGCAGCACAGTCTACTTTAAGCATTGAGACGTATTTGATTTTATCTTTCATACATAATTAACATAGTTATCATAAAAAATAATTGATTGCTTTAAAACCTTTTAAAGCGAACACAAGGATCAGGGGAAACTCAATCAAAGGCATGGCAAGTGGATTGAGTTCTTAGAGAAGTACCCGTACATTATCAAGTACAAGAAGGGCTACACGAACGTAGTGGCCGACGCCTTATCACGGAGTAGCGCCCTTTTCACCGAGTTAAAGGTTAGGTTTTTTGGTTTTGATTGGATGAAACTTGGGTATAAGGATGACCCAGATTTTGGCTCACATTTTGAGGCTACAATTAAAGGTTAATTAACGGGTTACCATGTGACCAACGGATACCTCTTCCGCGGTGGACGGATTTGCATCCCGAAAGGAAGCATCCGCGAGTCTCTCATTACCAAGGCACACGGAGGCACGGGAGATGCTCAAGGAGCGTTTTTATTGGCTAAATCTTTTTAGAGACGTGCACCACTTTGTGGAATATGCACGGTGTGTAAAAAGGCAAAGACTCGAACCTTGGCCCAAGGATTATACTTACCACTCCCGGTATCGGATCACCCGTGGCAAGCACTTAGTATGGACTTTGTTCTCGGCCATCCCCAAACCAACCGAGGCAAAGATGCCATTATGGTGGTAGTCGATCGGTTTTCAAAGATGGCTCACTTTATAGCATGTTCCAAGACGGCCGAGGCTCCGATCATTGCCGACCTCTTTTTCAAGGAAGTGGTCCGGCTACATGGGATGCCGCATTCTATCGTGTCTGACCGAGACTCGAAGTTCCTTAGCACCTTTTGGAGGACTTTGTGGGCACGACTAGGATTGAAATTATTATTTAGCACGACATTCCACCTGCAAACCGACGGCCAAACCGAAGTGGTCAATCGATCACTCGGCGCTTTTAGGGATGGGCATGGGTCGATTTGGGTAGGGTTTTTGACCGACCAGCACCGACCCATTTGGGTTTTGGTCCCAAACTCGAAATCAAAGACCGACCCAAAACCCGCACTCTCTGAGACAACCCGACCCAAACCCATTTGGGTTGGGTCGGGTCGGGTTTTTGGTCCTATTAAAAAATTCTTTCAAAATAAAAACATCCATAAAAAAACATCTATCAAAATGAAAATATCCATAAAAATAAAATCAAAAAACATCCATCAACATAGAAACATTTATAAAAAATATCCATCAAAATAAAAACATCCATCAACATCCAAACATTTATAAAAAAAATATTTATCAAAAGAAAAATATTCATTAAAATAAAAAGATTCATCGAAGTAACTCTTCAATTCGATTTTTCTTTCATTGTCCATCATATCTTACCCTTCTCAATCTCATCTTTTCTGCAAAATCAAATAATACAAATTTTTTATTTACATTCATCATATACAAACTAGATGATATTTGATAAGTAGAATAATTAGTTTACCATTGACCTTCATTATTTAATAGTTATTGGCATATTTTCTTGTACTTCTCCATTTTGAGTTTGACGAATGTTTGCTGCAAGTGCTACAAAATAAAAAACAATATAAGAAAAAATCAAATACTATTAAGGATATGACGTAAAAAAATGAATAGACATACCTTCGTCAATAGTTTCATAATCATCTATCACATCTGGATTAGTAGGAAAAGTTGTACGAATCCAACTTTGAGTGCAAATAATTGCTTCAATTGTCGTGGGTAATAAGAGAGTCCGTGATGAATCGATGATACGTCCACTACAACTAAATGTTGATTCAGAAGCCACAGTAGATATTGGAATAGTCAACACATCTCTTGCTATTTGACTCAAAATTGGATACTTAAGTGAGTTACATCTCCACCATACCAAGACGTCTACTTTGTCAGAGTAGACGTCAGCCTTTTCTATTAAATACTCATTAACTTCAGACATAGTACTTGAGTTATCACAATTAAGGGAGTGGTCGTAAAATGAAGAGATTGCTAGAGTAGTTGTCTCTTGTGGATCTTGTAGATTTTGATCAATCGGAGAACTTGAGCTCTCATCACCTTTATACTCGTAGTATAATTTTTCCATTAGATTATGTATTTGCTTCATGAAATCTGATGCTCGGCCAGCACCAAACAAAATTGATAGAAAATGCTTTAACATTTGCAATTTGCATCTTGGATCTAGAAGAACGGCTATGAAGAAAAGAGAATTGAATTTCTCAAAACTTCCCCAATATTTGTCAAGCTTATTTAGCATTCCAACAGCCATTTTTTTCAACATCTCGTTCTCCCCTTCGGCATATTTTTGAATGGTCATCTTCAGCCGACATACTTCGATCACATAAATATTGGCTGTAATATGCAGTGATGCTGAAACTTTGAGTGTAGTATCATAAAACACCTTCAAGAACTTACAGAATTCACGAATGTTAGCCCAATCTGCATCTGTTGGCAGTCCATCATCTTCCATGTCCGAAACAAAATTTTTATCACAATCTCCTAATTTTTGAAATGCCTTTGAGTATTTTTCAGCATTCACTAACATTAGGTACATAGAATTCTATCTAGTAGGCACATCAAGACTTACATTATTCTTGAATGTAATTTTGAGGCCATCAATACACTTCTTAAATTGATGTAACCTTCCCGGTGAAGACTTCACATATTTCACTGCTTTGCGCACTCTACTAATTGCACCTTCATGTTCTTTGAGACCGTCGTTGACAATCAAGTTCATAATATGGGCAAAACAACGTACATGAATGCATAATCCATCTACCACTAAGCCTTTCCAATGTCTTAAACTTTTAACTAAATGACCAATGGTGACATCATTGGAAGAGGCGTTGTCAACAGTTATCATAAACACTTTGTTAATTTCCCACTCGAGCAAACAGTCTTCCAACATGTTTGCAATTGTTTCCCGCTTATGATTCTCAATCTGTCAAAAATTGAGAATCTTTTTGTGCAACTTCCAAACACCGTCAAGGAAATGTCCCGTCAAAACCATGTAATTCATATTTTGGTTGGAAGTCCATGCATCTGTAGTTAAACACATTCTTTTCCCACTTTTTTTTTATGTACTCAATCAATTGATTTTTCTCTTTTTTGTACAACGACTCAATATCTCTAGCAATCGTCCTACGTGATGGCATAACGAAGGACTTTTGAAAATATTGAAGCAATTCCTTGAATCCTTCCCATTCAACAATTTTTATCGGAAGTTCATCTTTAATGAGCATTCTTGCTAGGTAGATACGTGCAGTTGATTGCGTAAATTGCTCGGTAAGATTTTCTTTATCTTCCTTAACAAAAGGCAACGTCTTTTGTTTTCCGTCAATGCTAGCTAAATATTTTTTGCATATTTTCAAATGTCTGCTCATAGTTGACGTGCCATTCTTTCGAGGGTGACAAGCATAAAGTTGAGAACAATAATTGCATTCTGCTTTCGGCTCTTCGGGATCACCAATTTCCACCAATACAAAGTGATCCCAAACTTCCGATCTAAACACCTTTTTCTTCGAATTCATACTGCTATCTGTCTGACTAGTTTCACTATCAATTCCGTAGGATAATAATAAGACAAGTCAGTAGTCTAGCTGTTGGTGGCCTCGCCTTGAATGCCTAAGCAGTGGCTGCTACAACATGCACAAGGAGGTAAGTTAACCTCTAAACTTGTATTTCGAAAATCATAACAATCAAAAACTAAATGTAAAGAAAGGAGGGCTACATAAACAGCTTTTTATTTAGATAGTTAATGACCAAAAGAAGTTTTAAGCTTGAAACAAAATTTCAAGAAACACCACCAGAAAATGACCATCATACAACAATTGTTGGGTCACATCAAAATTTTCATTCAGAATGCTATTCCTTTTCCAGTTCTACAAACATTTTAAAATTTCTACTATATCCTAATAAGCCAATAAAGAAACTAAAAGCCCAAAAAGAAAGTGAGTCTGCCCTAAACTAATCGTCAAGTTTTAAAAAACCATGAAGGAGTGAGAAAATCATATATATATATATACAATTTCAGAATTATTTTCTTTAATAGCAACAAAGCCATTGAACTCGCTTCTTTTCTCAATAAAGTATTCCGTCAGAGGAAGTAACTCGGCCATAGAAAAAAAGAAACATAGAACACCAGTAAAAAAACATAGAACACCAGCAAAAGAAAACATAGAACACCAGTAAAAGAAACAAAAGCACGATGTAAAAACCCTAGACAACAGAGAGGAAACATGTCAAAAACCTAGAACACCAGTAAAAGAAGCACGATGATCAAGGAATAAATACGATGCTCACCTTCTTCTTCCTCGCAAGTCACGAGTCCTCGACGACTGTCTAAACCAAAACCCTAGACTTATGCAAAAGGGTTTATGCGGAAGACGACGTATGAAACTTCAATGGTGGATCTTGCTTTGCTGTGGAGTCATCAAGAGGTCGTTCCTCCTATTAAATTTGACAGATAATCAACGAATTTTTGGGTCGGGCTTGCGGGTTTAGTAAAAATAAAACCCCGACCCAAAATCAAACAATAGATAAAAACCCGACCCAAATTTAAAAAAACCCAAATTTACCATTACAAGCCCGACCCAAAAAGCTGCGGGTCGGGCTGAGACCATGGGTCGGGCTTGGATTGCCCATCCCTAGGCGCTTTACTACGGAGTGTCGTGGACACCAAGGTCACGGCATGGGACATACGCTTACCATTCATTGAGTTCGCCTACAATCGATGCCGGCATAGTACCACGGGCATGACACCATTCGAGGCGGCATATGGATTTAATCCATCAACACCGATGGATTTGCTACCATTTCCAAGTATGTCGCCGTGGAAAATAGAAGCCGCAAGGAGAAAATTTTTCAAGAAGGAGACTTGGTGTGGTTAAAGCTACGTTATTTGAAACATAAGCCACCAAATTACTACCAAGGGCCGAGGGTCCTTTCCGGGTGGCCGAGAGGGTCAATCCGAATGCTTACAAGATTGAACTTCCGGGCGAGCATGGCATTACTACCACCGTCAACGTCAAAGACTTATCTCCTTATTTAGATGTGGACAAAGATGAGCAAGAGATAGATTTGAGTGCAAATCCTCAAGTACCCTGGGAGAATGATGTGCAACCGGACATGGACCCGACGAGCACGAGAGATTTTACTAACTTAGTTGCTTATTTTCCAGGAAACATAACTTTGGAACTACCGTTCGAACATGATCGGGAACGACATAAAGTCTCGATCATGTGGTGTCCGACAACGCCCGGCCACGACACACCCGACGCACTGGCCCATGACACGACCGGGGCTCTCGACCGAGACAAGCCCGGCGCCCAACGGACGCCCCACGAACTCGACCCAACGACCAATGGAGACACGGTCTTCGGCCTTGCCGAAGTCCACTAGGGCTTCGGCCCGATGGAATAAGTGACCGACATGGGAGAACGCTCGATCCAAATCCCCACGGATCAAGTGTTCAACCATGGGCCCTATTTTTGGTCACACTTAGTTTTCTTTATTCTAGCCAGCAATTAGCCTAAGAGAAGGAAGAGAAGACAGCCCAAGAAGAGGAGCGCACAGTTCATAAGCAAAGGCCCACGAAGGACCGTCTCGGCCGAACATTGACTGACCCACGGTCAAGCCTCGGCCCACCTTCAGCCCACTAGAAGACTTTGGCCAAATTCTATCGGCTACTTTACTTAAATCCTTAAGTATTTTGGTTATTTGGTCAAGGAAAGGACAAGGTTCAAATTGGCACGGACATATCTCTAAATGTACGAAGATCTTCAATCGAGCGCGCACATGACCGTTCAATCAAGACCATCGGCGAGCCACATGGAATTTTCATCCATAAAATCCGAGATCAAGCTGTTGAATCTTCAGAAGATCTTCAAGCAACAACTTTGCATAACAATCGTGAAGATCCCACAACATCCGAGATCGGATCAACCGTCGGTTCGGTCTTTTTTGTACAAGCCGCGCACATGCACGAACCATTACCAGTCAACCAAAGAACAAGACCACGTGACACCTCTTTCAAACCACCGAGAGTACTTTAGAAGCCCCGGATCCAAATTGGCTCGAGCCAATCTCTCATTATTCGGAGCTCCGCCCACCCGATGCACCCTATCGGTCAACCACGGTCACCTTCGGTCAAGACTCAAAGCCAACCCTGCCAATCCTCATGAATCGAGCCTAAAGTCAACCGAAGACCTTCCGAAGCAATCTTAGACATTCTAGTCATCTAAGGGCTTACATTGTCTTTCTTATCTTTTTATCTTTTACGTTTTTAGTATTTAAGTGTAACACTTACACTTTAATGGGTAGAGATAATTTTTGAGTAAAATTGTGCATTGCACCTTCTTCCTAACCTGTCGAAGCTCCCTCCGACGTATACTTCTCTTGTGAGTCATATCCAGCCGAGAACGTCAACCCTCACATGTACGATCGGTGTGTCACATCTGAGTGCGGGCGAGGTCTATCGAGGAGAACACTTTGATTGCTCAAGTGTTCAAATTGTCCAGCCATCTTCAAACAAAAACTCTCAAGAGTCCATTCCATCCCCCGAGCTATCAACCCCTCCATTGCCCGATTTCACATCTTTTTCCATCACCCGAGTCATTCCATTATTTCACCGAGCCATCTCCACTTTCATTTGACCATTCCCCATTATTCCCATCACAAAACGCTTCCGCAACCCAACTCTACAATTTGCACGTACCATATTCCCATTTGCCGTACGCAACCCCAAATCCGAGCTCCGCGTACCTCATTCTTCCGACCACGGTGCGCCAACCTGCAAGGAAGGCACATCAAGACACCAAGGGATTGGCGCGGGCCAATTTGAAACAGAGACTTCAGGTGTTTTTGGTTGACCGAGTGTTGACATGCGCGCGATCTATTTGGATGAAGGCCCGTTGGGTTCATGGACGCACGTGGGCTTCGTTCAAAATAGCATCCTCGGGTTGACCATGACGTACAATGGGACTCCACTCCATTGGGCCGAGAGTTTTATGCTAACTTAGTTGTTCATTTTGTAGGAAATATAACCTCGGAGTCACCCACGGAAAACGATCAAGAAAGGCCAAAGACATCCATCACATGGCTGGACACGACCACGGCGTTCACCTTGACCGCACACGCCGGGCTGGACATTGCGGCCCATGACGCCGGACACACGACCATGGCACACGCCGGGCAAGACATTGTGGCCCATGACGCTGGACACACGACCACGACGTTCACCTTGAACGCACACGCCGAGCCGGACATTTCGGCCCATGACGCCGGACACACGACCACGGCGCGCACCACCATCGGACCTACCGGGCCAAGTAACTCGGCCCACGCCGAGACCTATTAGGGTCTCGGCCATTTTCAATAAGTGCCCGAGCGCCACATTTCCCTTCAGCAAATAAAGACTTACAGAAAGAAGAAGATCAAGCCTAAACATCAAGAGGACGGATTAATAGCCCAAGACCCAGCCGAGGCTGAGGCCCATGCAACACTCAAGGAAGCCCAAGGCATCCTTCAATTTCGTCCGTGTCAAATCTTCATGGACAAGATCCCTTAGCTGGAAAATAACAACCAAGAGGATTGGGAGAGATTAGCACGCACAGAATCCCATAAATCTCGGAGATACATTGCCACGGCCGAGCGCAACCTGACAGCGCACCCGCCAGCGCACTCGATAGCGCACCGCACCGGTCAGCGCACCCGATAGCGCACACACCAGCGCAGCGCGCCTGAACCACGATGCACCTCCGAGATCTCCATGCCAAATCTTCATCCTAGACGTCCAACTAATCCGATGGCTTGAGATTACTAGTTCTCTAAATTTTCGTTTTAGTTTTTGTCTACTTAAAGAACATTAGACCTACTTGTTACTTAGAGAATTTTTATATCAAATTGTGTTTACACACCTTCAACCTTATGGAAGAAGCTCTCCTCGTCGATTTCCTTCTCCGGTGCGTCATATCCGGCCAAGCTTCGACAACCCTTGCGTGTACGATCGGTGAGTCATATTTGAGTGCACACGAGGTCTATTGATTTCGATACTCCGATTGCTCGAGTATCCAAATTACTCCATCTCCCCTCCATCTCCGATCCTCCATAAAAACCATCTCATTCCCGAGCTTTCAAACTTCCTCCACCACACCATTACCTCTGCCGATACATAATTCCGTGTACCGGCATCATCCTTACCCGACAAGACACTCATAGCCGCGCCATCCTGATCAAGACGTGTCGTGTATCTTCGAGTCATCCAAACTCGAGATCCATTGCACATCAGACCATGCTTCGGACACCGGGGAATTGGCTTAGGCCAATTTGAATTGCAACCTTCTCTTGACCCAATAACCTAATTAATCAGATGATTAAGTTAAGGGGTTGATATAATCTGGCCTAAGACTCATGGTTGACCGAATCCCTTCTTTAGTTGACTGAGGCCTTCAATAGTGCGCTTTCAACACTTAGTCGTATTTTCCCGTCCTCCCTTTTTTTCGCTTGTCTCTTATCCTTCTCTTAAAAATTTATTTGCTGATAAAAATAAATGTCACCAAAAGTCGGCCCAAGGTGGCCGAAGACCCGGTCTTCATGGGTAAGCACTCGATCCGTGAGAATTGGATCGAGCGTTCTCCCATGCCGGTCACTTAAGGGCCGACTCTCTGCTGGCCATCGGGTCATGGTCGAGGGGGTGTGCACCGGACGTGTCACGGCCAGAGGTGTTGTGCGTGTCATGGTCGGGATTGTTCGGACACCAATTTAGCACAATCTTTGGTCATTCCCGGTCAGCCTCGAAAGGTGTTTCCGAGGCTGAGTTCCCTGCAAAATGAGCAACTAAGTTAGTAAAATCCTTCATGCTCATTGGGGCTTGATCGGTGCCGTCCTCTGATTGCACATCATGGCAGCACCCTTCAGCGCGCGCGCCGCGCCATGGCCGCACCTCGAGCGCACACCACGCCATGGCCGCACCCTTCAGCACGAGCGTCGTGCCATGGCCGCGCACTTCAGCGTGCGCAGTGCCATGGCTGCACCTCAATCGCGCGTGCCGCGCCACGTCTGCACCCCCTAGCGCTCTCTCTGTGTCATGGCCACACCCTCAAGCGCGCGCTCCGCGCCATGGCCGCACCCTTCAGCACGCATAGTGCCATTCATGGCCTGATGTGCAACCCAGTAGGGTTTACAGGTCGTTATCGGACGGGTGCGTGCACACGGGGCTCGGATATAGGGTTTTTGCAGCGCACAGAAAATGGACTCGTGCGAATGTAAGTTTTAGAATAGGAAAGGGAAATGAAGGGGAAATATTGATGAATAGTGTGGAAAATGGGGAAATGGCTCGAGGAAATAATGGGTTGGCTCGGGTGGTCGAATGGTATTCGTAATTGGGCAAGGGAGGAAGGTGATAGCTCGATGTGTGGTTAATGGGCTCAGGAATGTTAGAAAGGGATGGTGAAGTCACACAATTTGAACACTTGAGCAATCTAAGTGTTCGTCTTGGTAGACCTTGGTTGCACTCAGATATGACTCACCGATCGTGCTCACAAGGGTTGACGCTCTCGGCCGGATATGACTCACTGGGGAAGTTAACGTCGGAAAGAGCTTCAACCGTAGGAAGAAGGTGCAATTGCACAATTGTTATTAAAATTCTCTCTGCCCCTTAAGTGAGAGGCCGACACACTTAAATAATAATAATGAAAGGAAAAAGAGAGGGAATCAATCTAAATCCTACGATTCGGCAGACGTCTTGGATCAACCGGGAGAGGATCTTCTTTGACCATGGTGAGACCAAAGACGCTCCTCTTCAGCTAAAGGTTCGATCTAACAAGGGTGTGTGTGGCTGAATTTGAATGGAGACCATGGTGGACCGGGGGAGACCCTCGGTTAACTGAGGGAGGGTGCGCGCATGCTCTTTCAAATGGTGACCATGGGTTGACCATGCTCCGGGCATCGAGGGATTGGTGTGGGCTAATTTGAAATGGAGACTCCAAACGCTCCTTGGTTGACCGAGTGAAGGTGAGCGCGCGGTCCATTTGAATGAAGATCTGTGGTTGCTCATGGGCGCCCACAGGCTTCTTCAAAAAGGCGACCTCGGGTTGACCAGGCTCCAGACACCGGGGGATTGGAGCAGGCCAATTTGAAATGGAGACTCCAGACGCTACTTGGTTGTCTAAGTAAAGGTGTTTGCGTGGCCAGTTTGAATAAAGATCCGTTGTTGCGCATGGACGCGCGCAGGCTCTTTCAAAAGGTGACCACAGGTTGACCATGCTCCGGACACAGGGGGATTTGCGCGGGCAAATTTGAAATGGAGACTTGATGTGCCACCTGTTATGGTCGGCGCACCGTGATCGGAAGAATGCACGCACGCGGGGCTTGGATTTTGGTTGCGAACGGCAAACAAGAATATGGTTTGGGCGAATTGTAGATTTGGGTTGCGGAAGCGAATTGTAATGGGAATAACGGAGAATGGATAAATAAAATAGGAGATGGCTCGGCGAAATAATGTAATGGTTTGGATGATAGAAAAATAGGTGAAATCGGGTAAGTGTGGAAAAAGGGGTGATCGCTCGGGAATGTGGATGGACTCTTGAGAGTTTTTGGGTTAAGATGGATGTACAATTCGAATACTTGAGCAATCGAAGTATTTGTCTTGGTAGACCTTGCCCGTGCTCAGATATGACTCACCGATCGTACGTGTGAGGGGTGACGTTCTCGGCCGGATATGACTCACCGGAGAAGGGTACATCGAAAAGAGCTTCGACTGGTTAAGAAGAAGGTGCAATGCACAATTTTTACTAAACTTCTCTCTACAATTAAAGTGTAAGGTTGATACACTTAAATACTAAAACCGTAAAAGATAAGAAAGACAATGTAAGCCCTTAGATGACATGAACTTCTATGATTAGCTTCGGGAAGTTCAAGGACGCTTCTTCTTTGGTTGAAGGTTTGATCCATTATATATAAGTTCGGTCGAATTTGAATGGAGATCATACTTGATCAAAGGTGACCCGTTGTTGACCGAGAGCTCGTACCGGGTGGGTAATCTTTGATCCATGAACGATTGGCTTGAGCCAATTTGGATCCGGGGCTTCTAAAATACTCTCGGTGGTCAGAATGAAGTGTCACGTGGTCTTGTTCCTCGGTTGACCGTCAATGGCTCGTAAGTGTGCGCGGGCTTATCCGAAGTGGCGATCTGGTGGTTGGCTCTATCCGGTCATCGAGGGATCCGCGAGGCCGTTTTGGAAATCTGTTGCTAGGCAATCTTCAGATGATCCTAGTAGTTGGAACGCGGATTCTTTGGATGAAAATCCATGTTGGTTTGCCGGTCGTGGGGTTGGGCGCCGGATGTATCGTGTCCGGGAGCCCAGGGTATGTCAGCGCCTGGAGCTCCGGCTGCGCCATGGTTGGGTGCGCTGGGCGTGTCGAGGTCGGGAGTGGTCGGACACCTTGTGATCGAGACTTTGGGTCGTTCTCGATCATGTTTGGAAGGTGTTTTCGAGACTATGTTTCCTGCAAAATAAGCAACTAAAGTAGTAAAATCTCCCGTGCTTATTGGGGTTATGTCTGTGATGTGCTCTGGTCGCACATCAAGACTCCAGACGCTCCTTGGTTGACCAAGTAAAGGTGTTCACTTGGCCAGTTTGAATAAAGATCTGCGGTTTCTCATTGTTGCGCGCGGCCTCTTTCAAAAGGCTACCACGGGTTGATCATGCTCCAGACACCGGGGGATTGGCGCGGGCTAATTTGAACCGTGACTTTCCCTTGACCAATTAATTTGATTACTCAGATAATTAAGTAAAGTGGTCGATACAATTCGGCATAAGACCCTTAGTTGACCGAAGCTTCTCTTAGTTGACCGATGCTCCCAACAATGTGCACCCGATACTTAGTTGTATCTTATGCTCTTCCTCTTTAGGCACGCTTCTCTTCCTTCTCTAAACAATTATTTACTGATTAAAATAAATGTGACCGATAATCGGCATAAGGTGGCCAAAGACTCGGTCTTCATGGGAGAGCACTTGATCCATGAGAATTGGATCGAGAGTTCTCCAACGCTGGTCACTTATTCCGTTGCACCAAAATCCTAAAGGATTTTGGCAATGCCAATGGCCGATTCTCCACTGGCCGTCAGGACATGGTCGAGGAGGTGTGCGTTGGGCATCTCGTGGCTGGGAGTGTACTTGGGAGGGGAGGCACGAATCGATGCGACGTGAGGCTGAATCTCAAAGGATCATGCAGCAAGGCCACTTTGCCACTTACAATACCTCGTCGCTTATTTAAGTCATCTGCAAAGGATTCTACATGCCTCTCAGTTGAAATAACACTTCAAGGCGGCCAACGACGTGTGCCCTTGGGAGCCAAGGGCCCCTACTGCTGTCATCGGTAGTAGGGGCCCTATTGGTGGGTGAACAATCCAACACTTGTTGAATTCTGCTTCATGATGATAGGAAGAGCCGACATCGAAGGATCAAAAAGCAACGTCGCTATGAACGCTTGGCTACCACATATCAGTTATCCCTGTCGCTATGAACGATAGGCCATGCTTTCACGGTTTGTATTCGTACTGGAAATCAGAATCAAACGAGCTTTTACCCTTTTGTTCCACACGAGATTTCTGTTCTCGTTGAGCTAATGTTAGGACACCTGCATTATCTTTTAACAGATGTGCCGTCCCAGCCAAACTCCCCACCTGACAATGTATTCCGCCCGGATCAACCCACCGAGGCAGGCCTTGGGTACAAAAAGAGGGACGTTGCTCCACTTCCAATTCACGAAATAAGTAAAATAACGTTAAAAGTAGTGGTATTTCACTTTCGCCGTTTCCGGCTCCCACTTATCCTACACCGCTCAAGTCATTTCACAGAGTCGGACTAGAGTCAAGCTAACAGGGTCTTCTTTCCCCGCTGATTCTGCAAAGCCAATTCCCTTGGCTGTGGTTTCACTGGATAGTAAACATGGACAGTGGGAATCTCATTAATCCATTCATGCGCATCACTAATTAGATGACGAGGCATTTGGCTACCTTAAGAGAGTTATAGTTACTCCCGTCGTTTACCCGCTCTTGGTTGAATTTCTTCACTTTGACATTCAGAGCACTGGCCAGAAATCATATTGCATGAGCATCTGCAAGGACCATCGCAATGCTTTGTTTTAAATAAACAGTCGGATTCCCCTTGTCTGTACCTGTTCCGAGTCTCACCGTTAGAGCAGCTCGAGCAGTCCGTTGACAGCCGACGGATTCGGGACGGGGACCCCCGTACCCAGCCCTCAGAGCCAATCCTTTTCTTGAGGTTACGGATCTATTTTACCGACTTCGCTTGCCCACATTGTTCCATCAACCAGAGGCTGTTCACCTTAGAGACCTAAAGCGGTTATGAGTACCACCGGGCGTGGGAGCCACTCGGTCCGCCGAATTTTCAAGGGTCTTTGAGGACGTACCGGACACCGAGCGACGTGCGTTGCTCTTCCAGCCGCTAGACCCTACCTCCGGCTGAGCCGTTTCCAGGGTGGGCAGGCTGTTAAATAGAAAAGATAACTCTTCTCGAGGTACCCGACGACACCTCCAGACTCCCTAACGTTCCCGTCAGCCGCCATGTCCCAGTTCAAGAATTTTAACCTGACTCCCTTTTGATGCTCGCGCGCTGGGTGCACAAAAGCGGCCACCACCTTCGACACGCCCCGCATCATCCTGCGCAGTGCGAGAATTCGACAAACTAGTTTGCTGGTTGCTCTGCATTTTGCAGGAATCAGTAATGATCCTTCCTCTAAATGATAAGGTTCAGTGGACTTCTCCCGATGTGGCAGGAAGGGAACCCGCCCACTTCGTCACGATCCGAACACTTCACCGGACCATTCAATCGGTAGGAGCGACGGGCTATGTGTACAAAGAGAAGGGACGTAGTCAACGTGAGCTGATGACTCACGCTTACTAGGAATTTCTTGTTTAAGACCAACAATTACAATGATCTATCCCCATCACAATGAAATTTCAAAGATTACCTGGGCCTGTCGGCAAAGGCTATATACTCGTTGAATACATCAGCGTAGCGCGCGTGTGGCCCAGAGCGTCTAAGGGCATCATAGACCTGTTATTGCCTCAAACTTCCTTGGCCTAAGTGGCCATAGTCCCTCTAAGAAGCTTACCGCGGAGGGTCACCTCTGCATAGCTAGTTAGCAGGCTGAGGTCTCGTTCGTTAACAGAATTAACCAGACAAATCGCTCCACCAACTAAGAACGGCCATGCACCACCACCCATAGAATCTAGAAAGAGCTCTCAGTCGTAAAAGGTTAGGAGAGAGAATTTTCTCCCTGGATTGGCGAATTTTGGCTGAAAATTTTTCACTCGTTCTTCGTCCGTTTCCAACGCCTTGACGCTGATTTCTTTCCCAAATTCGTTTCTTCTCAGCAATTTTTGTTGAGTTTTGCCACCATATTTGGTTTCGTCCCGCTCCCCTCTTCACGCTGAACCCATTTTCGCTGTTGTTGACTCTCGATCTGATTCCCGATTATTGTGAGACGATATTTTTTCTCGGCCGGACAGTGGTCTTTGCTCCCCACCGACGACGGCTCCTGGTCGCCGTCGGACTGATTTCCCTTCATTCCCTGTCTGTCGCCAGTTGGTCTCACTGATTAAATCCCCGACTCTGGTCTTCTGTGCCCTAAATCGAAACTCCCCAGCATTCTATTTTCGTCACATTTTCCGTCTGCCGTCGTCCCCATTAAATCCCCGATTCTGCGGTCGTCACATTAAATCCCAGATTTTGGTCGTCTGCTTCTAGCCGAAATCGTCCCCATTGTATCTCGGCCCTGGAAAATTGCTGTCTGATTATAACCGTTACCGGCAGAATATAGCCGTTTCCAGTGAAATCTCGCCGTTGACGGCTGCCGGAATTCGTCTCCGGACTTCTACATCTAAACTTTTGCTGTGTTTCCCCCTCATCATCGATCACAAATCCTCTCACCACCTGCGCTCCAGACATTCTAATGGCAAAAAAACCGAAATCAAAGGCGTCTCTGTTTGGCCCTTCCGGTAGTATTTCCCAGTCTGAAGTGTCACCCCGCGCTGCTGACGTTGATGGCATTCTGCCTA